>JBBPSY010000193.1:0-18562 GCA_038093855.1 Rugiboletus extremiorientalis
ATCAGCATGCTGGTCATTGCTACCACCCCTCACTAACAATATCCATCAACCACCCCTCACTAACAACTCTGACAACAACAACAACAATACCGATGACAATGCTGGCACTGACGACTACACTGACAACAATACTGACAACAATAACAGTGCATACATCAACAGTGATGGTGAAGATGAGGGGGTTGGTGGTGGTGGTGGCAGCAGCAGCAGTGATGGTGAGAACAAGCATGATTGCAAGCACGAGCACAAGAAGGATGGCGACAGGAGGGATACGCGTGCACGCGAGGCAAGTGTGTTGAAGAAGCAATGTGCTGCAGTCATGAAGCATGACGAATTCACAGAGACCCACCGGATCATCATGGGGAAGAGGGTGGACAGGGCAAATGAGAAGAAGGTTGCAGGTCCACCGTTGAAGTTCAACCACCCGCCACACTTCCTGCATGTGTGGAAGAAGGTGTCCTGCCTGTTGAACGACTGCATCCATGTCATGATGCAAGGGCTCGCACTGATTGACTGGACAACATGGGAGTGGAAGTCTGCACCACCTCACTTGTACACCTGCATCATGTGCACATTTGCAGCAGCCGTGATCACCGAGTCTGCGATGATCATGTTGTACTGCCATGAATTGCTCCTCTGCCACGAGGATGGTGGTGCAGTGACACTGTGACTGTGTGCCCAGTGCACTCCCACTGGCTACTTGGCCCTGAAGGACAAAGGACAGACCAGCCGCATGCAGCAGACAACACTGAAAGACCTGGTCAGGTCTGTGTCCCAGGGATGGAAGAAGAGGCAAGGGTCGATACTCACCGAGGGCAAGCTCCCGCCTTCTGAGTGCATCACATGGGCAGATGGGATCTACCCTGTCATTCCTGGGTGCGGCATCACCAACCATGTCATTGAACAGGAGCTGTGTTACATCCAAGACACGACTGGGTAGGCCTAGTTCGAGGCGAGGAAACTTAGAGGATTTTCAAGGATAATCCAAACTAGAGATCGAGGGTTTGAAGGAGTTCGTCTATTCGAGACGAAGATCAAGAATTCTCCAAAGGGGTGGAGAATGGTCTGAGGATCGAAGAGTCAGAGGTTCGTCCTTACTTGAATGATAGTTCAAAGTAAGACGAGAGCGTGCACTTCAAAAGTGGCACAATTGACTTATAGATGCTACACACTTCAGAAGTGGTGTAGACGACTTATAGAAGTCCAGAGATTCGAAGGAGGTTTCAAGGATACTAGGTAGTATTCCCAGTAGGTCAAAGTTAGGAAATCGTTACAGGTTACAATGGTCCCTTATATAAGTAAAGGATCGGACCATGACTAAGCGATAGAACTTCAATAGAAGTTAATAGAATAAAAGAAGACCGCTGACTGAGAAGATAAGAAGTTCAGCAGGATAAGAGATAACAAGATAAGAGATAAGGGATAAGGCTGACTAAGCGAATGGAATCCTTTGGAATCCAGTAGAAAGGATATTAGTCAGCAAAGAGCGTTTGAAAGAAAGGAGAGTCCTTAGCGTAATCCAGACGCTAGGTCTTTGAAAAGTCTACCTGGGGTGTAGGTAAAAGGTTGGTTGTACTTGGTGATGAAGGGTTCGTTAGGAAATGAATGGCGCAAAGAAGGAGAAAGAGTGAATCATAACAAGCTGCCTCACATCCAGCATGAACATGCACTTGGAGCACAACAGCATGCAGTGCAGAGGTCAATCAACAGAGTTCAAAACCTGTGTGTCACATGGTATGACCCCACAAGCAGTGCCAACGCATGGGAGAACCCTGTCCTGGACAAGGACATCAAGTGTGCACTCCATGCCCTGGTCAAGGTATGTAGTGCAGTCTTACCCCCTCATTATCATCGTCAATATCATCATTATTGTTATCATCATCGTTGTTATCATCATCATCATCGTCATTCATCGTATCATCATATAATATTCCGAGTCGCTCACACACACATGCACACACACACGGCTGGCCGGACACAACAACACAATGTAATGTGTACGAAGGCATTGAATGTCAATGGATACCGTCAGTGTGTGATGATGACATGCACACTTGAGTTTGACATTCAGGAGGCAATGGTGCCATGCGAGCACCTTCACATCAGTGTGAGGTCCAAGAAGACGGGCGATGACGCTGTCGAGGACAGGTTCATGATGGGAGCACCCAAGATGCTCCATCAGTTCGACATCCTGATGAAGATGGAGTCAGTAGTGCATCTAGAAGAGCTTGCAAGGTGGTACAGCAGCTGGCTCGAGGCCCATTTGAAGAGGGTGGACGTACCAACTGTGCCGTTCAAGTTTGTCAAGGAGGACCATGTTGGCATCATTGAAGGCGAGGAGAACAACGATGAGGCTGGAGTTGCAGATGGGGACGGGGATGACGGCAGTTGGGACGGGAACGGGGACGGGGCCTGGGATAAGGATGCCGAGGGTTCTGTGAATGAAGAACCACCTTTGTCAAACACAGAAGGGGAGGGGGGCATGAAACAGCCAGTGTGTTCCTGTTTCCATCCATCCCCATGCCATAACTACACTGCATGCTCACTCAGCCCACATTGTGTCGTGTCATCGTGTCATCGTGTTGTCATCGTGCATGATGATATGATATGCATCCATCCATATGCATGCTACAATGGCCACGACGGTTGCACAATTGAACCCACGCACACAGAATTTCAACCTCAAGTACTTCGACATAGACCCCGCCATGTACAACAATCTTCCCATGAACTCATCAGGGGAGTTTATCTCTGCCGTGAATGTCCCACCACCATGCAACCAGCTTGCCACACACACCATCAGCCCTGCATGTGAGTTTCCCTACCCTTCTCATACCATCCACCCACCCACTGACAGAGTGTGCACATGAACCACTAAATTCCGCATTTCTCGACCCATGGGAAATGTGGGAAATGCATGTGTGCATACATTCACACATTCCAGTGGCATGCAGGAATGCAGGGATTATGATCATGCATCCCCCTCCATGCAGACACATACATGCTCACTGTTGCACTGTTGCAGCACATTGTGCCATCACATGGCACTGTATCATCATTGCATCACACATGTGCAACAATGCAGCTGACTGACAACACACACAGCCAGCACATCTGCACCAACGACGATGACTGGAAGAGCTCATATTCACATCATATCATATGGCCACTCTCCTACCTGTGTCTGTGTGTCTGTGCATGTCGCATCCCTCTTGTTCTTGTCTCCCTGCTACATCATCATCATCATCATATCATCACATCACTATCACTATTGCCATTGCATTGCTGGCCTCCCATCCTCCTTGTCTCCGCTTTCATTCTATGCATGTTCTGAACCAGCCCATGCAACAGAGCATGTCACCAAATGCAAGAAGCTGTCCAACACCAACACGCCAGAATCTGCCTCCATTCAGATGCAGAACGAAGTGCCCCAGCCAGGGCCCTTGTCTTCCAACGCGCTGGACGAGACTGCCTATCTGGCTTGATCGTCAGACCTTCCATCCCACCCATAATATGTATAATATGTATGTATATGTATTTCACCCAGACCTCCTCTGTGATACACCCCACTGATTGCATGTGTTTCGCAAGCAGGTCCGTTGCATTCGCCATACTGCCCTGGCCGTCCAGTTTGTGTGTGTGCATGCCAATGCTGACACCAATTCGTTCGTCATTGTGTCCGACTGTATGCTATATGTGTATGTGTATGTGTATGTGTGTAACAATAGTATAGTGTGTGTACATGTTGATGGATGTATAGTATTGTACATTGTACATCATTCCAGTGAGTCGCTGTCTGTCTGTCTCGTCTTGCATGCATATGCATATGCATCATGCATGCATGCATCAATATCGATTGAATGACAGACATGTCATAGTGCCTGCTGCCACAAATCTGCCAGTCTGCCACCTCGCACCACACATACCACCACCATACAGTGATGGCCAGCCCAGACAACTGCTTTATGAATGACAACGACACCTCTTGCCACTCTGTTTGTGTGCATGTGCACACTCCCAACTCCTTGCCCCCAGGTGCGTTATGCTATACACATATACTGCTCATACATGACAGCATAATACTGTATCTCCCACAGGCGGCCCTGGCTGTGTTGCTAAGTCTGGAGTGGACTGCACTGGATCAGCGACCATTCCTGTCTGTTTATGCATTTGTTCATTTGTTTGCCATGAAACCCCTCAGCCAACCAGATGCACAAGGCACAACCATTTCATGCTTCAGCATGGCGTCTGACTCATGGCTGCATCTGTGTCCGTCCCCTGAAAACAATCCCAGTGACTGTATGATACCCCCTTGCTCTGCAGCCTGGCCCAGACACACACCTGAGTTGCCCCATCCGCCTGCTGCTCAATGAGTCAATCTTGGCAGCGTCCACAATATAGTCTGACATCCAGCGTTTTTCCAATCAGGGCCAACAGTCTCATTATTCCTGGTGTGTCGTCGTGTAACAGCACATCTCAGGCAGTTCACCTCCACAGAGTCTCGGAATGCCTGCTCTCTCTCTCTCTCTCTTGATCACTCTGGAGTCTGGTGTGACTCTTTCCAAGTGAGTCACTGTGTTTGCACTCCAGTGTATCGCATTGCATCATCATTATTGTCTGTGACAGGAGCTGCTGACCAGTGACCACCCTGCCGCACTGCTACCACCATGTCTGACATCAATCTTGTCAGCGACAAAGAGGTCCACATCAGGCAAGTCTGCTCTGCTCTGCTCTGCTCCTCTCTGCCCTGCCCCACCTCACCCTGCCTCCTCTCTATCCATGCTCACGTTCGCACCCCATCATCATGATTGTATCCACAGGGATGATGACAATGTCACAGCAGACATCAATGACAGCGCCCATGACGTTCCTTTTGATGCTGCTGATGTCCCTCTCCACCTCTCTGCCAACGATGTTTCCCTCCAGCAGGAGGTAGAAGCTGCTGTCTATGACCACGGCATGGATCTAAACAGAGATGACCAGGTGGCCCTCTTCCATGACTCTCCTGTTGCAAGCATGTCCTTTGCCCACCTCAGATGCCTCTGGCAATGGAACAACATCAACAGTGCTCTCCGCGTCCTGTCTGGTCGCCATCGCATGGAGATCAACCAACACCTCGTTGTTGACACCTCACAACAGGACATTGTACCCACTGTAGGTCCACACTTTCTGCACCTCATGATGTATGTTGGCAACCATCATGGCCTTGATGTCGTCCTTCTGAACATCAACATAGATCACACCTGGCGTTGCACACTCAACTTCTCTGGCATCCACTGCCTGTGGCTGGACAGCAAGGCCACACGCCTTCCCTTCAACGTGTGGGGCCACATGATGTGTGTTGGGACGTGCAAGGAAGAGCAGGTCTGGATCACCATGGTCCTGAACGAATGGCTTGTTCCTGACCATCTGTTCAATGTCACCAGTGTCTGGTCCAAGCACCCAGAGCTGATGAGTACCATGTCCTCCAAGCATGCCCTCATGCTTGTCATGTTCTTCACCCATGCCTTTGATGACATGCAGCTGACCGACCTGACATGCAGAGAGGATTACCCAGCACATCTCACACGACGCACGGTCAACAATGCGATGGACATATTGTGAGTGCACTGGCACTGGCACTGGCACTGGCACTGGCATACATGCATGCAATGCATAGCATGTATATCATGTTTTCTGCATTTTGTGGGGTCCTCTGAAATGTGCAAAAACCATGTCTGCCACTCTCCCTCCCCTCCCCATGTTCTTCTGTCCTTCTGTCCTTCTGTCCTTCGCTTGCTGACCAGACGCATCTTTTGCCAGCTACAGGCCTGGTGAGGCCTCGCGAGACATTGGCCTACACATCATTGATCTTGAGATCCTTCACGAACATCTCATTGATGACTGGCCTCACTGGATTGCACGAGCTCCGCCCGCATGGAAGGCCGACTGTTTCCTTCTCAACAACACCCCTGTCACTGTCACTATGTGCTATGGCCAGAACCAGCCCATTGTCATCCCGAACTGTGCCACTGCAGAGAGGCAGGCCTGGAAGAGGGACCATTGATATGAGCACATCAAGCACTTCACCTTCTCCATTGCATCGCACATCAGGTATGTGCAACGTCTTCCCCTGCCCATGCCGCCAGCAGTAATCATGATGTTATGATGTTATCATTATTATCGCATTGCAATTATTGCAATTGCACCATCATATATCATCATATCATCATATCGTACCATATCATCATTGTATCATCATATCATATGTTGTCATCGTCGTCATCATATCTCATCTCATCACCTTGATCCCTCAGCTTCCTCAAGGTGCATGAGTGGAAGGAGCTTCCCAGAGCAGACCTCACTGCCAAACATCCAGCAGCCTATGACTGTCATGACCTGGAGACATGGAGACCTGTCAATCTCCTCCACTACTCTTTCAAAGATGCGTTCGGCAGCGTCCTCCATGCATACGACCAGGATGGATTTCACATCATCTCACAGTGGGTCATCTCTCATGACTCTACTGGTGCTCTCATGGACCTCTCTCTCACTCACACCCTCTTTCAGACGGAGCAAGACGATTTCGGACACGTTCGCAATGATGTCAAGTACACAGTATATCCCCTCGCCTTCACAAGACACCTTGACAACATGCAGGCAGACAGCATCATCGCACTCTTCAGTCACATGCTGAACATCATAGACCAGAAGGTGTGTGACCACGGACAGGATCCTTCACAGCCACCCCATTGTTGTCATGAACATCACGGTCGTCATCATTGTGGTCGCCAGTGCTGTCAACATCCAGCTGGCATGCACGGACCGGCTGAGCCTGGACTGTATTCAGATGGCAGCAAGCATGACAAGGACTCAGAGGAAGACTTGGACTCGGATGATGGCTCGCTGGACGACGACTGCATGGACATGGACAAGTCCAAGAGGCCACAACCGCCTCCCCTGCCTCTCCTCCATGTGGTGTGTTGCCAGATCTACAATGCCATCTCATATCACCTTCGCAACGCCACAAAGTTCCATGAGGTGCAACTGGATCAGATCACCTCTTCACTCACTGGCACTACCACCACCTCCATGCTGATCTGGAACTGGTGGCAGTGGAATCTCAAGTGCTGTTGTGGCAATCTCCCACACATTTGGTGTGCACAAAAGATTGCAGGCCCCAATCAACTGCAGTGCATGTGGTTCAAGAACACATACTGTCTCAATGTGCAATGCCTCCCGCCCAGGAAGCATGCCAGAGAGTGAGTGTCTCCAGTCCATCATATCGTTGCATCCTCGTCTCACGCTCAGAGCTGCTGCTGACAACGACGATCAGTGCCATCCATGCAGAGGTTGTCGCTCCGCTGATGAAATTGTGGTCCCATCCCACTGTCCTCATGCCAATCAAGGACGCCTGTGTGGTGTTTAGGAAGGATGTGAGTTTCCCTCGACTGATTGATGTTTTCATGTTCTCTCTCTCTCTATATATATATTATATTGTGTGCTGACTGTGTGCATGTATGTGTGCAGGTTGTGCCGGAGCTCTTTCAGTGTGCAACATACCCCCTGGCCTGCCTGATCGAGAAGCTGTGGAAGAAGCACGAGCCTAAGCTGAAGGAGAATTACGTCATGGACCCCTTTGAGCTGGAGACTGTCATGGTGCTCAAGCATGTGCTGAACTACACTCACACAGGAAGCACTCAGGTGCTAAGCAGGACGCTGATGGACCAGGCTTGGCTTAGTCTCTCAGTCATGAATGACGGGCTGCCATGCATTGCATGTGCATTCATCCAGGCCAGGGCACTGTCGTCAGGACTCATTACCATCTGGTGTGAGCAGTGGCCAGTGCATCCTATCACCTGGATCCCACTCACAGCATCACAACGATCACAGGAGCTCATGTACAGCAAACTCCACTTTTCGGTGAGCTATATAGATCACTCTCCAGATCATATCATCATATCATCATCACAACCATGGTGTTGTCCTCACCGCTGTCAGTTTTGACCTGCATGCATGCACTCATCCTGTCCCCTTTTTCTTTCAGTTCTGTCAACGACATACTGTAGAACAAATTGCTGATGCACGTTTGTGTTTGTTTCTAGAGCTACCTTGCATCCTTCACCATAAAGATAGCCATGAAATACATGCCGTGCGTGGACGGTGGTAGTGATGACAGACCAGGCATCATCGTCCACCGCATTGCATGCTATGCTGCCAAGGTCGCACTCAAGAGTCTTGTCAACAATGCAAGGATGCTTGTCAAGAATGCCGTTCTGCAAGAGCTTGTCCCTGTCATCAACAAAGGTGGTCCTGACGCTGTCACTGCTGCTGCACACAGGAAGGCATTGCTATGGTGGTTGAAATCTGACAATCCTCTCTCCCTCGATCAACACTCCCACCCTGCACTCATTGAGGCCGTCGTCAGGCCCATCAACAGCGTCATGGCACTCAAGCCAGCCCATCCACCATCCATCAGCCTGGGCAAGTTCGTTGAAGACATTGTTGCACACTGCAATGCCCCACATCCTCCACAGCGCAGGCCACCGTTCATCAGTGGTGGTCAGTTTGTCCACGTCACTTGCACAGCCATCCACAAAGTCAAACACTTTGTCCTGCAGCAGGGCAGCTATGTAGAAAAGGACTTCGAGAGCATCGTCTGCGATGGCTTCATCACTGCCTGCAAGACGCTCAAAATCAACCAGGTGCTGTGGGCAGAGCCACGGGTCCAAGGTTGTCAGGGTGTACCATCCACCCAAGTGGTCCATGACATCTGGATGAGCCTGGGAGCAAAGAATGTGATCTGTCCCCTGACCTCTGCTGCCATTGTTGCAACCCAGGGATCGACCTAGGCTACACCACTATCACTCAATAGTATGGACAAGTGAACAATGCTGGGGGAACCAACAGAGAACTTGACTGAAGTTCTCGTTGGGATGTCATTGCTTAAATACTAACTACTGTTTGTACAGGACAAACAATGGTAATTAAATACATGAGGTATCTACGTCATAGACAGAGATTAATAACATGAGGGAGGTGCATGTAGAATGGAAGCATGTACGGTAATTAAAAAGAGAAGGGAAGCATGTGTATGATACATGAGGCAAGCGGTAATTAAAAGAAGCATAGAAGCGAATCGACAACGGTGATCTCGCATAATAATGTAAACATGGCCAAACAACCGGTACTCGGTACGGTCGGGGTTTGGATCGGAGTTCCATAAAAAGATAAACAAGTACAAACAAAAGAAAAAGAGAACGGAGTATGTAGAACTCCTGTACAACGTCCTAGGGTTAGGGTCCGAGCATATGCTACCACTCATGCATAGTGTAGAGAGAGTAAGGGATTTGGTGCATAGAATAAAGTTATGCATATAGGCATACGACGAATCGCAACAGCCATTGCCCAGCGTACGTCCCAAACTATCATCATGTCTGATGCGTGTGGGGAGTGGTCTGGAATTGAAGTCTCTCTCAAGTCATTTCATACCATGCTGCACAAGATCATCGCACCCCATGAGATTTCAGAGGTGGACTTCGAAGCAAGCCGCACGGGCAGTGAAGCATATATCACAGAGGCCTATGTCTTTGCCATGGCTGCTTATGATGCATCAAAACCAGTCTATCTCCTTGCAGTCATAGCAGACATTGCCTGTGCAGGGCTGCTGCCTCACGTGTTCCCTTGCAAAATTGAGCTCAAGAAAAGGCCAAGCTTTTCGACAGATTGGCTGAGCTTCATTTGTGATTTGGATTGGGTTTCACACAAGAGTCGCACCAAGGGTGTGAAGGATGCCCACATTTTCCTATGATCGGTCATGCTGTACATAATCAACATGTATGAGCCTGACTTGCCCATCATGAAAAGGAGGAAAAACAAGGACACCAGCAACAATAAATGGGTTGCCAAAAACAGTGAGCAACACTGTTCCCACATCCTCCATCTTTGGTCTACCTTGTGTTGATGATGGTGTTGTGTTACATTGCATGCAGGTGCAAAGGGGATTACGAGCTTTCTGCTTTGCAGGCTTGGATTGGCACGTGCAAAGACTGAGAAAGCATTCACAGTACGAAACTGTTAGGTTGTTCAAGTAGACACTAGGAGCTATCGTGCTCTGTAGGAGGGAAATCTCCAAGAGAACTAGACTGGGGAGTCCAGTCACTCCTGGGGGTTTATATACTCTTTCTACGTTTGTACATGTTGTGGCTAGATCTAGAGATACACTACTATACAAGGTAACCCTTAGCCCTGGGTGTAGGGTATGAGTCATCTGCAGTCAATGCGCAGTCAGGCTGAGTCATAGATAAGATGGAGATTAAGTAGGCTGTGCGATAAGAGTCATTGTGGGTCAGAGCGGTAATTAAAGAAGCATAGCCATGAAATGGAAGCAATGCATAGCCAAGCACAGCATGGAGATTAAATAGAAGTAGAAGCTGTGTGTAGGCGTTACTATGGTGCATCGGAGTTTGAATCCATAAAAATGTAAACAAGTACAAACAAAGCGAGAGAAACGACTAAGTCCCTTGACTTGTTGTGCGTCTTGAGCGCTTATATCTTTATGTAGGCTTTTGTATGTGTTATTCAGTGTTGCAAATGAAGTGTTTGTTACAATTCCTTTCAGCACAGTGGAACATGGACATCAGCCCACTGTCTGATTCAGAAGTGACAGCTTTATATCACCAGGTGATCTCAAGGATCAAAAGGAGCGAGAAGTATGGTGGATATGATGCCATCCAGTACATGATAGGTCACAAAACTGCAGAACTGCTTGTACAAAGGGGATTTGTCAACCGGCATCCCATCAGTGAGCCTTTGCCAGCAGAGGAGATGGAGATGAGGATTGCATCATCCAAGGAGTCCAAGGGAGTATCTGGTGAAAAGCACACAGAGAGAGAATGGGACGAGGATGAGAACTGTTACGACGCACACAGTATCTCAGTGGCGAGCCAAAGAGATAGCTGTCGTTGGGACTTCACTGGACAACGTAGATGCGGAGTCTACGGTCCTAAGTCCAGAACTCAGCGAGCAAATCTTGGGGTGATCTTTAGACCTCAGAAGAGTAAGTGGAGCCTTGAGGTGTCGAAGGCGAAGCGAGCTCTCTGGATGCCAGTAGATACGCGTGGATTGCATAGAACTAGCTGGGGTTTCCAGCCGGTTCCACCAGGGTTTATATAGTGTACACAGGTGGCAGTACACTAGCACGGACCAAGGACGTGTACCTGCTGGAAGAGGGAATGGTCCAGCGTATCCTAAAGGGATGCGCTGGAAGAAGAAAGGGAGCACTTCCACAATGGTGTGGTTGAGTGCGAACAGACAAAAGAGGCATGCAAGCATGCCGGAAGAAGTGGGTGCAAGGTAGCAATGAGGCTACCATGTGCTAAAGATATAAATGGAGGGCCGGGGTTCCCATGGGGCCGAGGGGCCGAGGGAACCAAGGTGGGACAAAGGGCGACACCACATCGAGTGGTGGCGCAGAAGGAAAACATATGTAAGTAAAGGTAAACAAAGGAAAAGCCTCACTGGTACTGAGGTAAGCGATAGGAGGATAGCTAACCCCTATGGTTAGGGGTTCGCCTATGATAATCATAGTGTAGGTAAGGTTAGGTGTTGTACCAGTGAGTGAGGAAAGAAGAAAAGGGGCTGGGGGACCGCTCTACCGTAACATTACCCTCCCCTAGGGTGGACGACCCCTGTAGTCCGCTAGTCTCTGTCTGGTCCGGATAGATCCCCCTCGTTGACCTCATAGTCATCGCCTCCCCAGGATAGATCGGAAGGGGTAGGAGAGGCTGAAATGTATCGTGGGTCACTCTGGATCCAGTCAAGGTGAGGTGGGATGGGAAGCATATCGTTGGGGTCATCACTGTCTCCAAGGGGGCAATTGCGGCGCACGTGTCCTTGCTCATGACATCTATAACAGCGGCGATTTCCTCTTCGCTCCATAGGGGAGATGCAAATCCCGGGAGGGGATGAAGGGGTTGTGGTGTTGGGGCTGCAATTGGAATGGGAGGTGGACGAGGCATGTCCCGCACGAAGTTGGTGGAGAGAAGTGATGACACCGACGCGGCAGAGACGACAGGAGGACGAGGTAGGGTCGGAGGAGTCAGGGCGTTGCTCGGGATGGGTGAATCGAAGGGGGCGCACAGGGCCCGACGAGGGTCACACTGGGCGGTCGGGATAGGGCGGCAGTGGAGATGTTGACGTGACCCTGAGGCTGTTGAAGTCCCTTGCGAGGTCACCGATGATCCCCGTAATAAAGGAGTCGAACTGCTCTCTAGTGGTGGGCCCCGTGCTCTCCCCGGTCTCGAACTCGACGGTCGCCCCGGTGGAGGAAGGGGTGGGAGAAATGGCTCGAGGCTCGTCAGAAGAGATGGTCCTCTCGATGGCGTTGGCGAGGGCGGGGAAAGGGGTATTCTCCCGTATCAGTGTTTCCTCTTCTTGGGCCTCGGAGGGACGACTGATCCTGTCCCAGAAGGTGATGGGGGGTGGTATGGGACGAGGAGAAGGGGTTGATCGTCGTTCGTCCGCTCCAGCGACGTTTCTCCCCTGGTAAACTCGGAGACAAGGAAAGACGAGGGAGAGGGAGAGGTAGTGGTGACGCTCTGTGGGGGTGGCGGCCAGGAGTATGGGGCGGGTGATAAAGGCCATATCAGCTGCTGGGATGTCGTTGACAAGGGTGGCGAAGCCCGCTGAGTAGAGGAGGTCCAGAACTCCGTTTTGGATTGCCAGGAGAACCTCTGCGAGGCCGGAGTCTCTCGGGCCGCTTTCATATCTAGCATCGTTGTTTGAGAAGAGGGTCCCAAGGAGGACGACCCATCGGAAGAGCTCAACGAGCTGGAAGAGGACGACACTGGTGGAGAGTGCCCAGTGGTGGCATACATGGCGATCGAGGGAGCAGGTCTGGATGGCAACAGAGAAGACGACTCGTCGGAGGTGGGGACTAAGGTGGTGGACTCTGACAGGGGGCTCGGCGGGTATGTCAAGGTTGGGGAGTTCATCAGTCATGGAGTCTAGAATGGAGTATGGATGGGACAATACTGGTCTCTGCAGAAACAGCTGTGCATGGTACGGTGGGTGATGGCATGGTCAATCTCTTTGAGCAGCTTGCTCTTGGTTACGGGGACGTGGGGTAGAGCGAGGTCAATGTCTTTAACGGTGATGAAGGTACAGTGAAGGTAGGCGAGGGTGTAGGTGTTGGTTCCAAGCGCTGCTGCTATCTGGTGGCAGTAGGAGGGTTGGGACATGTCGGAGGTCTAAAGGCCCTTCAGGTCTTTATACTCCTGGAGTATCTCCTTGGCGTTGGCAAAGTTTGGTTCAGATTCCCAGGTTGCCTCAGAGATAGGGTATCCTTTCCAGGCAGCTAAGTAGCGCCGAGTTCTTCCTTTCCCTTTGTGGCCGATGATGTGGCTCAATTCATAGTCTTCTTCAGAACGTGCCAGATCAGGCGGTGGTCGGGAGAAGTTGGGGCCGTGTTCATCGGTTTCAACAAAAGGGGATAGAAGGGAAGCATGGCACACCGGATGTATTCACCATGAATGGGGAAGTTCCAGTTCGTAGGCGAGGGCAGAAATGACCTTCGTGATGGTAAAGGGACCGTGTCTTTTTGGGGAAAGCTTCCGATTGGATGATAAGGGAAGGTTGGTAGCTTCTAACCAAACACGGTTGCCCTTCTTCCAGGGTTCGAATTTCCGATGTGATCAGGACGCCATGATTCGTTGGGAATTCTCCAGAGTGGCTTTCGCTTCGTCCCGAGCGGAACTAAGGAGGGAGAGGTGATCAGCCAATGCTGGTACGAATGTGGGTCCGATCTTTGGATAGGAGCGGGGTTGGTATCCCATGAGGAGGAAGAAGGGGGATTGTTTGGTGGCGGAGTGGGTCATGGCGTTGTGATGAAACTCGGCCATCGGAAGGACGTCGACCTAACCGGAAGGGTTTTCCTGGCAGAAGAGTCGTAGAAAGGTTCCCAACTCCTGGTTTACGCACTCGGTCTCTCCGTCGGTTTGTGGATGGTATGCAGTGGAGAGAGCGATGTCGTAGTGTAGGAGTTTGGAGAGCTCAAGTGCGAAGGTGGAGGCGAATTGTGGTCCACGATTGGAGATGACGCAGTCATGCAACCCGAACTGAGGGAAGACATGGGTGAAAAATAGCTTGGCGACCCCTTCGGCAGAGATGTTTTTGGAACAAGGCATGAGAATCACCCCCCGGGTAAGGCCGTGGTCCACCACGACCAGCACAGAATCCAGGCCCACTGCCGTCGGGGGAAGGCCGGAAATAAGATCCATTGAGATGTGCTGGAACGGTCGAGTGGCAGTGGTGGCAATCGGGGAAAGCGGGGGTTTCATGGGGTGGGTATTAACTTTCATCTGCTGACAAGGGGCGCAGCCGGCAATATATCGGCAGACAAAGGTGAACATCCCAGGCCACCAATAATCATGGGACAGCAAGGCGAGTGTCCGGGCAAAGCCTGCGTGTCCTCCGTGGGGAGAATTGTGAATGCCAGAGATGAGGGGTTGACAACAGTCCTCGGGCACATAAGTGCGGCCGAGGTAGGTCAGATTTCGACCATCAAAGGCCCAATCGTCGGGGCGGTGTTACGCGTGGGCTTATCTGCGGGTCGTCGAGCTAAGTAGCACTTGAGACGAGCAGTAGGCTTCACGTAGAATAGCTGCGAGGGAATAGGGGAATTCCGGATCGAGGTGGCGAATGGCAGAGAAGACCCGCAACAAGGGTGTCAGGGTTAAATCCGCTTGTGCGGATTTTAGGAGACTCGGGCGATGGGCAAGGGAACTAGTTACCCCTTGGAAGTCCCAAAGGATTATGGTTCTAGGAGGAGGAGCAAAGCGAGGAACGATGCTTTGCGAGCTTAGTGACGACTCACAATAAACCGAGACTGCATAGAATAAGCTGGGGAATACAAGGAAGTCCCTAGCTATTTATCTAGTAATACAGCCCTAGGCCCTGGGTCAGGGAATGGGAAAAAGGGTAGGGTCGAAGGGTTTGTAGGAAGTCTGCTGTAAGAGGCAGGCTTCGGGGTCCGCAGGTTTCCAAAAGGGGAAATGGAGTTTGCGGATTTCCAGGGCAAGAAATCCGCAAGTGTGGAAGGGGATTCCGCAAGTAGGAAAAGGAAATCCGTGGATGTGGATAAGAAGTCCGCGGGTTTCTGAAAAGGAAAGGGTCAAAAGGAAAAGGGGTTTGGCGTGATCTAGGGAAGTTCCAGAGTGTCTGCTATGGCTACATCCGGGAAGATCAGCCAGTCGTCTTCGAAGTAGGTAACAGGGGTAAAAGAGAAAGGGGAAAAAGATAACCTCATACGGGAGGTGGGGCGTTCGACTGTAACAGGCGGGCCCTGGGGAGGAGCGAGGATCCTTCGTGCATCGCCTGGAGGGCAGAGACAACGACAGAATCGGAGGGGGTGGAGAGAGCAATTTTGTCGGCAATGGCGAGGTCAAGAGATCGAGAGAAGACCTCGTCGGGAAGGAGTTGGAGGGCAAGATTGTCATGAGAGGTATCGACCTTGTCCTTCTGAGAGAGGGTGTCAGCGGGACCCATTGCCATGCCAGGGAGGTGGGTAAAGGTCAGGTCGTAGTCCTGTAGGAACATTTGCCATCGAGCATGGCGATGAGACAACTTCCTCGGTTCGCGGAAGTAGGTCAGGTTCTTGTGATCGGTTAGGACGGAGACGGGATGACCGGTACCCTGTAGATATTGGCACCATTCCTCAAGGGCCATGATGACAGCGAGTAACTCTCTGTCATAGATGTCGTAGTTTCGCTCCGCGGACCCGAAGGTCTTGGAGATGTAAGAACAGGGATGAAGGTCACCATTTACATCCTTCTGCATGAGGACTCCGCCGGCGGCGGTGAGAGAAGCGTCCGTCATGACAAAGAAGGGTTGTGAGACATTGGGGGTGCGGAGGATTGGTTGTTTGAGGAAGGCGTTCTTCAGTGTTCTGAATGCTCTCTCCTGGTCGGTTCCCCAGGTCCAGGTTGTGCCTTTGCGCGTGAGATCGTGGAGGGGTTTGGATATATCAGAGAAGGCGGGGATAAATTTGCGATAGAAATTGCAAAACCCGATGAATGATCTGACGGCTTTGACGTCTTTTGGTGCTGTCCACTCCTTGATGGCTGCTAACTTAGTTGGATCCATTTTAATGTTGTCTTTCAAGACAACGAGTCCAAGGTATTCGACTTCAGTCATGTCGAAGGAGCACTTCTCGGGTTTGAGGTAGAGATGCTGCTCCCAGAATCGTTGTAGGACTTTCTCAGTTCGCTCTCAGTGGGTTTCTGGATTGGAGGAGTGGATGAGGACATCGTCCATGTAGATGATGAGCCAACCTTCCGCGATGTAGTCTGCGAAGGCGTCGTCCATGTATGCCTGAAAGGTGGCAGGCGAGTTACACATTCCAAAGAACATAACCGTCGGCTCAAAGAGTCCGAACGGTGTGATAAAAGCAGCTTTCCACCAGTCTTTGGGTTTGACCAGGACGTTGTTATAACCCCATCGAACATCTAACTTAGTGAAGATGGATGATCCTTTGAGCTTGTTGAGGAGGTCAGAGATACGCGGGAGCGGATATGCGTTCTTGACCGTATGACTGTTTAGGTATCGATAATCCTGGTAAGGGCAGAGTTTCCCATCTTTCTTCGCCACAAAGAAGAAGGGGGCTGCCTGGGGTGATGTGGATGGTTGGATCTTCCCGTTTGCCAGGTTTTCATTTATGAATTTTCGACAAGCGTTGATTTCGTCGGGGTTGAGGGAGTAATTTTTAGCGCGCTTTGGGACAAATGAGGGGAGTAGTTTAATTTCATGATCGAAGGGCCGGGATGGTGGTAGTTCAGTTGCTTCTTCATCGATGAATACGTCAGCAAACTGCTGATACTCCTTTGGAATGGTTTTCGTGATCTTAGCCGTTTCCTGGGCTAGTGTGGTCGACAACGTAATCTTTCAGATGTGAGCGGGCATCCTTTCAAAGCATGTTCGGTAGGCTTTGGCTAGCCTGTTGTCGATGTCCAAATCAAGATACCGCAGTAGGTATCGTTGCGCTAAGACTTCCTGGCCATTACGCTTCCTTTTGACCAACGATGGAGGTTTTACGGACACCCTCCGACTGCTCCAATCCATCGTTGGGTTTCGGTCTCCTAACCAAGTCATTCCGAGAATGATGCTCTGTTGTTTTCCACTGGAGAGTACGAGAAAGTCCCGATCTTCCTCGTCTTCATCAATCTGGATATGAAGGCGGACCTTATGGGTTATCGTTCCCATCTTGTTAATGGTTCCATCCACATTAGTAGCGGTGACCGGTTTAGAGAGACGAGTGAATGGCAGTTTGTGTTTCTTGGCGAATGTGTAATCGATGAAGCAGGAAGTGGCTCCACAATCGATGAGGGCGGGTGCGGTGACAATGGATTTACTCCCAACTGGAGAAAGAGAAACGGGTACGAATACAGATTTCTCATTTCTCAATACTATTACAGTTGGGAGGGTAGGAGAGCAAGACATTGCGGCAAGTCTCCTTTCTAAAAATCCTTGCTGACGCAGATGCGGTTGACTTGTTCGACCTCATAGGTGGCATGTGGTTCTTCGGCATCTTCATTGTAGCATTCCTTGAGAACCCGAAGGATCTCCTTTCTATCTTTCCGTCCTCCCTCCAGATCGGCTATATAGGCGTCTAGGGGGTCTGGGGAGGAGGAGGCACTCGTTTGCACGGTCCTGAACCTTTCAGGTTTCTTTGGGGTAGAAGTCGAGGGAGTGGAGGGGATCAGAGTGGAACTTTTGCGCTGCATGGGCTGTCTGTAGTTTCTGTGCCCTGGGTGGTTACGGCTAATGCATCTCGGCTTGTGGCAGATGTAGCAGAGTCTATCTCGGTTATGACGGGCCCATCCAGGACCGGTGAGATTGATTCTGTCTACATCCATTGCGTTGGGATCGTGTTGCGCGGATTGAAATGCTCCTCGACGGAAGTCTCGGAGGCGTTCATGCACCTGAGTGTGGTTGCTGGCAGCGGTCATCCATCCGTCTAGTGTGGTGGGCTCCGTTCTGTGAAGGATATCTCCGACTAGAGAGTAGTGCAGTCCTTGACAATAGGCGTCGTTGATCATGTTCTGGTCGGCGATACCGGATAGTCCGAGGAGTAGGTTCAACTGCGTGGTATAGTCTTTGAGTGATTCGGTGGATAATCCTTTCATGCGGAGGTTACGGAGTTTTCTTCGGGCATCCATGGCTTCGTTCTTGACTGAGAAGGCCTTCTTGAATTCTTCCGAGAAGACCCGCCAAGTGTCGAAGTTTGGATGGGCAGTAGGTTGAGCGAGTTTCGCATAATATCCTTCAGCGAACACGCGACCTTGCCCTTCGCCCATCTTTGCTAACGCCATAGTAACGATTTCGGCGTCCTCCATCTTGTCGTGCTTGATCTGGCACCAAGCTGCCATTGCTTGCAGCCACCAGTTAGCATCTTCTACGCGGTGAAGAGTAAGCGAAGTGGTTAAAAGGTGTTACCTTCCAGATTCTCTTGTTTCAACAAAACAAAAGTTCGGGCGAGTATTTCTCGTCCCAAGGGGTTCTGTAGGATATCAACGACGGGCGGATG
>JBBPSY010000194.1:0-18526 GCA_038093855.1 Rugiboletus extremiorientalis
ATGAGGGCGGGTGCGGTGACAACGGATTTACTCCCAACTGGAGAAAGAGAAACTGGGACGAACACAGATTTCTCATTTCTCGATACTATTACAGTTGGGAGAGTAGGAGAGCAAGACGTTGCGGCGAGTCTCCTTTCTAAAAATCCTTTCCAATGCAAATGCGGTTGACTTGTTCGACCTCATAGGTGGCATGTGGTTCTTCGGCGTCTTCATTGTAGCATTCCTTGAGAACCTGAAGGATCTCTTTCCTATCTTTCTGTCCTCCCTCCAGATCGGCAATGTAGGCGTCTAGGGGATCTGGAGAGGAGGAGGCACTTGTTTGCATGGTCCTGAACCTTTCTGGTTTCTTCGGGGTAGAAGTCGAGGGAGTGGAGGGGACTGGAGTGGACCTCTTCTGCTGCATGGGCCTATAGTTACGGTGCCCTGGGTGGTTTCGGCTAATGCATCCTGGTTTGTGACAGATGTAGCAGAGGTGGTCCTGATTGTGACAAGCTTGCTCGGGACTGGTGAGGTTGATTCTGTCTACATCCGTCGCGTTGGGATCATGGCGGGCTGATTGAAATCCTCCTCGGCGGAAGTCTCGGAGGCATTCATGAGCCTGGGTGTGATTACTGGCAGCAGTCATCCATCCGTCTAGTGTGGTGGGTTCCATCCTGCAAAGGATATCTCCAACTAAGGTGTAATGCAGTCCCTGGCAGTAGGCGTCGTTGATCATGTTCTGATTGGTGATACCTGAGAGGCCAAGGAGTAGGTTGAACTGCGTAGTATAGTCTTTGAGTGCCTCAGCGGATAATCCTTTCATGCGTAGGATATGGAGTTTTCTTTGGGCATCCACCGATTCATTCTTGGCAGAGAAGGCCTTTTTGAATTCAGCAGAGAAGGTTCTCCAGGTGTCGAAACCTGGATTGGTGACAGGCTGGGCGAGTTTCGTGTAGTATTCTTCTGTGACAACGCAGCCTTGTCCTTCGGCCATCTTGGCTAATGCCGTCGTTACGATTTCGGCGTCCTCCATCTTGTCATGCTTAATCTGGCGCCAAGCTGCCATTGCTTGCAGCAACCAGTTAGCATCTTCTACTCGTCTGGAGAAGTTGCGGGATAGTGACTCTTTGCTCATGTCATCGTCTTCTGATTCTTCTTCAACGAGGACTTGTGCATATAATAAGGTTATGCGTGTAGGTGCATGACGAATCGCAACAAGTATGGTTAGGCATTGTACCAGTGAGCGAGAAAAGAAGAAAAAGGGATAGGGGACCGCTCTACCGTAACATTGGGGTATGCTTTCCTCATCGACAGAAGGGCGATATCCTGGAGCTCGAAGCGTCAAGAGATCATCACTCTCTCCACAACTGAAAGCGAGTATGTCGGCGCCACACATGCAGCGAAGGAAGCGCTGTGGTTGCACTCACTCATCACTGACGTCTCAGTGCCAGTCACACAGCCGATTACTGTTTTCTCAGACAACCAGTTGTTATGACGCACACGGTATCTCAGTGGCAAGCCAAAGAGATAGCTGTTGTCGGGACTTCACTGGACAACGTAGATGCGGAGTCTACAGTCCTAAGTCCAGAACTCAGCAAGCAGGTCTTGGGGCGACCTTTAGACCACAGAGAAGGAAGCGAAGCCTTGAGGTGTTGAAGGTGAAGCGGACTCTCTGGATGCCAGTAGATACACGTAGATTGCGTAGAACTAGCTGGGGTTTCCAGCCGGTTCCACCAGGGTTTATATAGTGTACACAGGTGGCAGTACACTAGCATGGACCAAGAGAGTGTATCTGCTGGAAGAGGAAAGGATCCAGCGTATCCTAAAGGGATGCGCTGGAAAAGGAAAGGGAGCACTTCCACAATAGTGTGGTTGAGTGCGAACTGACAAAAGAGGCATGCAAGCATGCCAAAAGAAGTGGGTGCGAGGCAACAATGAGGTTGCCATGTGCAGGAGATATAAGTGGAAGTCCGAGGTTCCCATGGAGGCCGAGGAGCCGAGGGAACCAAGGAAGGACAAAGGGCAACACTGCATCGAGCAGTGGCACAGAAAGAGAAACATATGTAAGTAAAGGTAAACAAAGATAAAGCCTCACTGGTACTGAGGTAAGTGATAAGGAGTTGGCTAACCCAGTGGTTAGGGGTTCGCCTATGGTAATCGTAGTGTAAGTAGCGTTAGGTGTTGTATCAGTGAGCGAGGAAAGAGGAAAAAGGACTGGGGGACCACTCTACCGTAACACCAGTCCACAATAGTGCTTGCCAAGGACCATCAGTACCATGTGTGAACAAAGCATATTGACATGCATTTCCACTTCATCTGCTGGATCATAGACAATGGGAAGATTCGTCTTATTTTCTGCCCCACTGCGGACATGGTCGCCAACATCTTCACCAAGGCGCTCCCTTCCCCGAAGGTCAAGCATTTCACTGCAGCATTGGGGCTGCGCACGGCTTGAGGGGGAGTGTCAGATCTTGACAAGCATGCACACTACCATGGCCAATTTACCGCACCCCCTACATTCTTGGTGCCTCTGCACATGGACTACATTCCCCGAGTACATAGCCTACTGTGTCTGTGCTGCTACGTGGACGCCCCATAATGTATCTTTTCACCAACCCTTCATTCCCAATACTTTACCTTTTGTAGTCATCTTGGCAAGTATTTATACCTATGAGTATATAGTCTGTCGCTCGAAGAGCCTGCATCTCAGTCCGTCTGTCCCGCACAACGACTGAGGTGGACTCCATTTACTAACTGCTAAACTGTTTACTTATCCTGTACATAGTCCATTTATCTAGGTAATATATATAGTCTGTCTGTCCTGCATGACAACTGAGTCCCTTTATCTAGCTGTCGCGCTACTGCTTTAAGACCGTCCAAAACCCTACATCCATGACGAAAAAAAATACACTGAACAGGTCATTACAGAATATCTAGAGAAAGACTGTCCCCTCGGCCTTGAGCTCCAACAGCAGTACCACACATGTGCAGCTGTCAATGCAGTACATCTCTCACGTCTTGCTGAACTCAAGAACTTGCAGGATTACTCTGGGAGCTTGGAGATAGGCTTTCACCTTGAGGGGATCTGGGGGATTGAGAGCAATTCAGTATCAGAAGATCATGATACTTTCGGTGATCCAGACACAGGTCAGTCTGTTTTTCTGTTCATATATTCCTGCCATTGTATTTTATCAGATGTTTAGACCTTCGTGACTTATACCAAGACACACTGGGTGTTACGCGAGAGCATACTGCTAGCGTCGTTGACTCAGCTAAGAGGATGACTGGGCTAGGAGGCAGTGGAGGCTCGAGGGGAAATAGTGTACGCGTATACTGTGGCAGGTACTGGCCACAAGGTAAAGTGAAGAGTGTACGATCAAAGGAGTACGTGACCATTAGAGAGAAGCGAGAGGGGGTCGACAAAGGAGGGCTTGACAGTAGGAGCGGTTCCCGCCGGCTAGGAGGTGCGGGAACAGACGAGAAGACTCTTGAAGAACGGGATCTGCCGGACACGATGTCCATAGGAACACACCCATTGTCTTGAGACGAAGGAGACGAGATCCGCTGGATAGACATCCATAGGAACACACTTGTCAGGGTGGCTGTGCACGGGAAGAAAGGGGCTTCCCCTAACAGCAAGAGAGAGGAGAGACAAGGGCTGGGGCAAGCCCTTGGAGTGACGACGTTCTAGCAATAGGCTGAGATTGTGTAGAATAAGCTAAAGAATACAGGTCGGTATCTTGAGCTTATATACTACTTGGCTTACAACCCTAAGCCCTAGCCCTATGCCCGAGAAGATAAGAAGTGGGGTAGAGGGCATGACTAAATAAGTATACAACCCTAAGCCCCACGGGGTTGAGGATAAAAGGAAGCATGGCTCTTGTGGAGTCATGCACTGAAACCCACAGGGTTTCCGGAAAGGGAACAGTCCTAAAAATAGAATGGTAACCCTAAGCCCAAGAAGGTCAGAAGTATGGGGCGAAGGGTTCAGTGATAAGATAGATGACTCATCAGGAGTCATCCCACTATGGGAGCGTCCAGGCTCCAGGTCTGGGCGCAGTTCGTCGATGAACTGCACAGTATTGTCCGAAGGCTAGGAAAAAGTAGGGCTACCCCTGGTAAGCCCGTCCGATTGTAACACTGGGTGATGCAGCACTTCTTGAGGAGGAGGAGAGAATCCATCTGACACAATCGATGGCTGATTTTATCCATGATATTTTCAATTGAGACATACTTAGAACTAGCAACTATTTCCTATCCAAAGCCTATTAGTTGACATGAGACTGGAATGGAATGTTGCACTGCTGAACATGGCTCGACAATCTGCTTGATGCATGGCATGAAACTGGCACAGCTTTCAGTGTTCCAGTCCCACCAAACCTCAAACATCTGCTAGATGACCAGATCGACTTGCTTGATGTGATGCACGGCGCGGAATGAACACTCTCCAGTTCCAGTTGCCCCAAGAAGTTGATCATCATCTGGTAGTGCATCTTAACTTCAGTCAGTCATGTCTGACACTTCACTATGACTCCGTTCAATGTACCAGTTAAAAAAAGTTAATCCAGCATCAATGTTTCATGGGCGGTAACTGATTCAAACACTTTCCTTGTTGTAGCATGGTGGCAACAATGACATGGTTGTTTTCACGCAAACAACCCACCACAAATTGCAACAGAGACATTTATGATGAATGTGATGCCAGTTCCGATCACATCGCAAGCCCAGAAACCACAATAACGATAATCACCATGACACAAGCACAGACAAGTTGTGTTGTCTCAGCGGCGACAACAACATGGCCACCCTGTATGAATGTGAAGCCAATTCCAATGTACTGAAGGCACTGACATGCCCTGTCAGACAGATAATAAGCCCGAGAGCCACAATGATGAAAATATTCATGGGCATGTCGTTGCCCCTGCCTTACCACTGTGACAATGATCAACACTGTGGCTGGCATACCCACAATGGCCAGGCTCCAACGTGAGTAGTGACTGTCAAAACTACTGTGGCCACTGATACCATTCTCAACCAGAAGCGATAGAATGACGGCAAGAGTGATGACTGACACCGCCCGACACCGCGGCACATTCTACTGTTGCTCAACTCATCAAGACTCTGGAGAACAATGCCATGAAGTACTCTCAGGCTATCACCATTGCTACCACTGCAATGGAATCCGCCCCCTGTAGTACCTCGCCCCCTTCTCTGGCTGTGCCATTGTCACTTGCAATGATGACTGACGCTGTTAGCCCTTGCCTCACGCCCTTCTGACTTTGCCTCCTCACCATGACAATAATGCCAGTGACAGCGACGTTGACCGTCTCAATGCCATGTACCGACCTGGACCTTGTGCCCTTCTGCACCCTGACTGTGCCTTCTTGCCACGACAATGATGCCAGCAACAGCGACATTGTCCGTCTCGATGCCATGTACTGACCCAGACAGGGTATGTCATACCCATTCCCCGTAAAGTGCCCTGGAATTTAGATTATGAGAAGGTATTTGATTTGGTCTGAGCGCTGCACAGGGATCCGGAATTCGAGCAGCCTGGGCAATCTGGTAAGGTTTTTTTTTTTAGAGTTTCACCATGCTACGGCTTTGTGAATTCCGTGATGGTCTTGTATATTTCTTCGACCGTGTTTTCTCCCTTTACTAACAGATATAAATGTCAACTGTCCACTGACTTGGAAGTAATTTTTTGTCCGTCCCATCCTCATGATGGTCTCTCACATTTTCCTCACCAACCCACCATCCACTCCAAAGCAACTCCAGCCACTGCTTCATCCACATGCCAAGATCACACTGGAGTCTGGTGAAATGGCTGCTCAGCAAGCGGAGCAAAGAGATAAGTCTGCACTCTTCAAACAGGACCTCAACAAGGCATGGCAGCAGCTTGATGGCATGATGAAGACCATTGCAGAAAAACACAGCAAGAGTGTGCGCCGTGTTGAAGATGACCTTCACCTAGGGGTCTCAAGGTTTGGTTGCAAGCACAAGAAGATCAGTGCTTGGAACACTTTTTGCTGGAAAAAGTGTTCACAAAATAGAGCTGGCAATGGTGATACCTCAGGCATGTGTATTTAAATTTTTGTGAAATTTATGCTGATAGGTATATAGCTACCTCAAGGGAAATGCTTCCCAATATTTCCCAATCTATGCAGCAAGAGTACCATGCGCTTTCGGATGCTGACAAGGAGAATTTGATCAAGGAGTTGGAGACATTCAAGGGTAAATGACATCACTCATACCATGAAAGCAGTCGAGAACAAGGTTTGTGTGATCTTTCTTTCTCTTTTTCTGCTTGTTTGAATCTTCCCTCCTTTTTTTTACAGCTCTATAAATTAAGAGCGCATACAGGTGTGGAGATGATCCTTTACACAACCCGTGGCACAACAGATCTCCCCCTTTGGGGCATTTCCTTTGCAACCCAGGGTGTCGAGAATTTCATGGGTACAGTCATGAGTCTCAACGGTCAGGATTTCATAAGCAAAATGGAAGGATATGCAGTGCAGAGCATTCAAGGTAAGCTTTTCTTACCCACATGCCATAAAATCTATTGAGCCACTTCGTGCAGGGGCTGCAAGCAACTACCGCCAGTGCATTTGCCACACACAGAGTGAAATTTGTAGCACTATTACAAAGACCCTATGTGTGTCCTACTTGTATTCTGGAACAACCTGATCATAACTCATTGACTCAGGTGAGATTACAAAAGACCCTGCAGCAAAGATGCAATGGTCTCTTTACTTTGACAATGTGGTTCAACACTACAAAGTCATTATTGTTGGGTGGCCAGAAGAATGCATGCCTTTCATGAACCTCAGCGGTGCATCAAGCACTCTTTCCAATCTTGAGATGCTCCTTCACAAATGGGAGATGGGCACTGTCCACTGGAAGGAGATTAGTGAGGAGGAGTTCCAGAAGCTTCGCCATGAGCGTAACCAACAGATCAAGAGCAGGGCAATTAGTGAACGGACCTGATGGACACGTTCTGATAAAGGGACAAAGTGTTCGCATACCTCCCAAGACCAAGTTGACGGTCATGATCAGACCCAGAGCAAGAGGATCAGGAGCGCTGCAATTATCATTGATGCCAGTGATGAGGAAGAAGAGGATCATACCAATGAAAACCGTGTCTCTAATGATAGTGCTGACAGCACTAATTCGGATCCTGATGGTGCCAACTTCGACCCTAGCAGTGCCAACTTGGACCTTAGCAGCACCAACTTGGACCCTAGCAGCACCAACTCCATTCCTAGCAGCACCAACTCAGGCCCAAGCAGTGCCAACCTGCACCCTAGCAGCACCAACTCCGTTCCTAGCGGCACCAACTCAGGCCCAAGCTGTTGCGATTCGTCGTACGCCTATCATAACTTTATTCTACATGCACCAAGTCCTCATACTACACCCTAAGCATGAGTGGTAGCATACACTCGGACCCTACTCAGGACGTTGTAACAGAAGTGTACATACTTCGTCTCTTTTTCAATTTGTTTGTACTTGTTTATCTTTTTATGGAACTCCACTCCAAACTCCGATGTACCATTGTTTGGCTATGTTTACATTATTATACGAGATCGCCGTCTGTGATTCACTTCCATGTTTCATCACTCTTCTTTTCATTTCTGTCTCACACATGTATCAGTAGATGCTTCTCTTCTCTTTTAATTACCATCATGCTTCCATTCTTTTAATCACCGCTCCATGCTTCTCTTCTTTCTGATACACATGTTTGCCTCACCTTTTTAATCTCCGTCTATGACATAGACACCTCATGTATTTAATCTCCGTTGTTTGTAACGTACAAACAGTAGAGTAGTATTTAAGCAATGCCAGACCAACCGAGAACTCCAGTCAAGTTCTCTGTTGGGTTCCCCTAACATTGTTCACTTGCCATCTTTCTAAGTTTGAGTAGTGTAACCTGGGGTTTACCTTAGGGTTGCAACATTAGAACTTGACTACCTCTTTACCACCTTACATCACTCCCGAGGTCTTATCCTCACTGTCTTCAGACAACCCTGATCCACAGGGGCAAGTGGAACATACCGGACCCAAGGTCGCCTTTTGTGCAACGGGATTTCTCCTTATACTTCTCTTGGCCTTTGCACCCCATTTCCTTTTGTAAAAGCAGCCCCGAGACGGGGTTAGAGAGGCTCTTAGCTATCTAGGGTGGAGCAGTTGGTACCCTCGAGTGGGTTCAAAGGTTTAAACACTGCCACACCTACCTACCTCTTCTTCTTTTGGACTACGGTCTGTGTCCACGTGAGACACATTACTTTTACGTTACATATCCACCCTATGGTGAAAGAGCGGTCTTGTGCCCACCGTACGGTCGATTACAGTACAAGCAACTACCACCTTCTACGAAGAACTGTGCAGTAGGTTGTTGACTGCAAGTTCGTTGATACTGGAGAGGAAAGCCCTCATATCAATTATTCTTCATTTTCACAAAGAGGATGTTTAACGTCCCAAAGCACTTTAAAGGTTACCCTGAGTACCCAGTTGGGAAATACTCTTTCGACGTTCACTATCAGTGCAAACGCGAAGGAGACGATGATCCCTCACTCGATTCCTATTACAACGGAATCCCCCTAACGTACAAGACACCCCAACAACGAAAGGTCCTCTTCAACTGGCTCACTTCCGTTAAAGCCGGTTATGACAAAGAAGACAAAATCCCCCATCTCTACGAATCAGAAGCACGCTACGTGCAAAATTTAAAAAGGAAACGATCAGAGGAAGACGATCTCCCTGATTATGACACTGAGATTGACGAAGCAACGTTAATCAAACAATCTGTGGAATCCATGGACACCAAGAGGCGAAAGCTCGCAAAGCTCCACCTCAAGCGAGTCGAAGAGGAATTCCCTAACGAGCGATCCACCCTCCCCACCTCCATCCTCTCTTCCTGCCCCACCAGATATGTTGGGCCAAGCACAAGCAAGCGGCTCACAAAGCATGAACGTCGATCAAGGCACAGGTCAGAACAATGCCATAACTGCCCTGACTGCTCTTGTTTCACAGCTCCAAGCCAACATGACACAGATGCAAATGAAGCTTCTAGTAGCACTGGAGCGAGCCGACCACGCGGAACAGACAGCCTGTGGGCCACGTGTGGAGATCAAGGTAGCAAAAAGAGTGGAGGCCGTAGCAGACCCTGGATTGTACGACGGTAGCTACGCCAAGTTCGACATGTGGTGGACCAATATGCAGATTTATATCTCTTGTAACTCAGAAAGTTTCGTTGACAATAAGACAATTTCCTTAGCTGTACTTACACGTGTCGGTACAAGAGATGGTACGGACAGAGTAGGAGCTGGACTTTGGGCCCGAACCCAATTACAGCATTACTTAGAAGGGTCCCATCATCTCTGGCCCGATATCGACCAATTGGATGAACTCCTCAAAGCCAGGTTCAAACCGGGCAATGAGGTCGACATTTACCTAAATCAACTAAAGGTGCAAACAAGGTCCGAGAGAACGGACAGAAGAATATATCACCAGATGGTTGACCCTGTATCAGCGCTGCGGCTGCGGTGACTATATGGGGACGTTTTTACTAGAAAAGAACACAAGGGAAGACATCATGAAGATTATCTTCCAACAAGGACATCGCGAATCCACCGTGGTTCGATACGTCAATAGGATACGAGTAGCCGGAAATGCTCTGGAAGCATTTTCCTTACGACACTCCGATGGACGAGTCTGGCAAGGACAAGTCCAACAATCTTCTTCCAAACTCCCTCGTGGCGAACCCATGGAGGTCGACACCATACGTAAACCTATGAAATGTTTTAATTGTCAAGGACCTCACGCTGCAAAAGAATGCAAAAAACCCAAGAAGCAGTGTGGGGAATGCAAATTCCTTGGTGGAGGACATTCTCGTAGGTGCTCAAAGTATAAATCGGTCCGCGCTACTACAAGCGGGGATCAATCGGAACAGGAAGAGGATTCTCCACCTCAACCAGCAAAAGGAGGAAAGGGAAAGGGATGAGATCCTCGACCTCCTGCAGCTGTACGAGGAATGATGTATGATGAAATGAAGGCATACTTCTTCGACCTTCATGAAACAGAGATGAAGGCGGGAAAAGGACAAGCCAAGTGATTAAACTGGGTGATCACGAGGCAAATGGACCTGATATGGTTTCTTTTTACAATCGATTCTGTAATCTCGATGTGGCTTATGGAGAAGAAGATGAAGAAGTCTTCGACTCCCAAAATAGGACATTAAATTACGACACCGACTCTTCTTTTTCTACCGAGACTGGGCCTTCTAACAAGAAGCTTGCTGCACGGGAATGCAGGCTTAATTCGGTCAAAACAAAAACAAAAAAATCTTTTGTTCCTCCCATGACATCCTTATCTATCGAAAACCCGGATAAAATCAAAGTTCGATCTCTTCGTCCAAAATGAGAGATCTGTCTGGAGATCAATGTTGCTAACTCCACGACAAAGAATAAAATGGTGGCAACCCAAGCGCTTCTAGATTCAGGAGCTAATGGCATCTTCATCGATACGCGTTGGGCTTCGATAAACAAGATTAAAACCAAGCCCCTTCCAAATCCAATCCCCGTCTATAACGTTGATGGAACAAAGAATAGTGCTGGCAATATTACACACATTGCAGAGCTTATCATAGATTTCCAAGGACATAGGGAAAGGATCGAAGCAGAGGTTACGGACCTCGGACGCAATACACTTATACTTGGCTATACCTGGCTCGCCAAGCATAATCCAGAAATAGATTGGCAAACAGGGAAAGTCAAACTCACACAATGCCCATGTTCCTGTTTCTTATTAAGTGATCATGCTGCAATTCTGAGAAGTCTAGATGATGACGAGATTAGAAATGCACCACGTGCCTATCGAATCATAAAGGCACTAGAACCAAAGGGACCTGTAGAGAAGACTGTGGAGGAACTGGTTCTGAAACAGTATCACAATTTCATAGATGTTTTCAAAAAGAATACCTCGGAAAGAATGCCGGTGTGAAAACCATGGGATCACGCTATCGATCTCAAACCAGGCTTCTTACCTTGAAAAGGAAAACTCTATCCTATGAGTCCCGATGAACAAGAAGAAGTATCTAAGTTCGTAGATGAACAATTATGAAAGAAGTACATATGGCCATCCAAATCACCACAAACCTCACCTGTGTTCTTTATTCCTAAAAAGGATGGGAAGAAAAGAATGGTACAGGATTACTGATATCTAAATAAATGGACCATCAAGAACAATTACCCTCTTCCCCTTATCTCCCAACTCATTGATCGACTAAAGGGAGTGAAACTATTTACGAAAATGGACCTTCGATGGGGATATAATAATGTACGAATCAAAGAAGGAGACGAGTGGAAAGCGGCCTTTGTATGTCACAGGGGAAGTTTTGAACCTGTCATCATGTTCTTCGGGCAGTGCAATTCGCCCGCTACAATGATCTGTTTTACGACATGCAGACATGTGTCATCATGTATATTGATGATATCTTGATCTTTATGAAAAATGACAATCAAGAAGAACACGACAAAATTGTACAAGAAGTCCTCAAAAGGCTTAAGGACAATAATCTATATTTAAAACTGGAAAAATGCTTCTTTTCAGTCAAAGAAGTAGAAATGTTGGAAATGATGGTCAATTCCCATGGTACAGAAATGGAGAAAGGCAAAGTTCAAGCCATTCTCAACTGGCCCGTTCCCACATCTCTAAAAGGGGTTAGATCCTTCATGGGTCTCGCAAATTATTATTGCCGCTTTATTAATGACTTCTCTCGTATTGCGGCACCCCTAAATGATTTGACCAAAAAGGACAAAGCATGGGAATGGGGAACAGAGCAACAATCAGCATTTGACACGTTGAAGCAAGCTTTCACAGAAGCTCCTATCCTCGCTTATCCCGATAACGACTGCCAATTCCAGTTAGAATGCAACGCTTCGGACTTTGTCACAGGTGGCGTCTTATCTATCGAAAAGGAAGGAAAGTGGCATCTGGTCGCTTTTCATTCCCACAAAATGTCTAGCGAACAACGAAATTATCCTATCGCTGACAAAGAAATGCTTGCCATAATCGAATGTATGGAGGTTTGGCGACATTATCTAGAAGGCGCAAAGCATCAGTTTGAGATCTGGTCAGATCACGCCAACTTACAATATTTCATGAAATCTCAAGATCTGAACCGGAGACAAGCGAGATGGGCACAATGGCTGAGCCGTTTCGATTATGTATTGGGAAAGAAACCAGGCACTTCCATGGGAAAGGCCGATGCTCTCAGTTGACGAGAAGATCATCAGGCGGGAATTGAAAATGATAACAAAGGCGTTGTTTTCATTCCCCCGGAACGTGTTTGACAGACATCCGTCAAACTCCACGGAGCAGAAGAAGCTTTGATGGAACGTGTTAGAAAAGCACAAGATAAAATGAAGGAAGGGAATTACATTATGGACGATAACAGACTATATCAATTGAATGGCAAGATCGACGTTCCCATCAGAGATCTTCGCCAATCTATTATCGAACTTTATCACGATTCCCCTATTACGGGACACGGAGGTTCCCAGAAGACGTGGGAATTAATTATGTGGTATTACATGTGGGAAGGGATTGAAGCACAGGTCTCTGACTACACATCTTGTTGTGAACGATGCGCAAGGATGAACCTGTCCAATCACCCGCCCTCTGGCAAGTCACAACCTAATCCGGTACCAGCTGGTCCCTGGCAAGATGTTTCCGTAGATTTCATCACAGACTTACCCGAGAGCAACAGGTTCACATCCATATTAGTCACCGTTGATCGGTTCTCGAAGGAAGTCATCTTTATTCCCACGGTGAAGGAGATTACTAGCCTGGGAACGGCCAAACTTTATTGAGATGACGTATGGAAAATCCATGGACTCCCCCAATCTATCATATCCAATCGAGGACCCCAATTCGCATCACATGTTATGTGAGATCTGGCCAAAATGTTGAAGATCGAGCTCCGCTTATCTACTGCTTTTCATCCTCAGACCGACGGACAAACTGAGCATGTGAACTGGGATCTTCAACAATATCTCTGCATGTTTTGCACAGAAAATCAAAATACCTGGTCCAATTGGCTAGCGCTGGCGCAATTTACGTATAATAACAGGCAACATTCGTCAACAAAAAAATCACCTTTTGAAGTAACTCGTTCCTATGCTCCTCGCATGGGAATCAAAGCCAAAATAACGACGAATCCTGCCGTCATGGACTTTTCCAATGATTTTGGTAAAACCTTAGCAGACGCAAAGAACGCGTTGGAGGCTAGCCAAAGGAGGATGCAGATCAACATGGACAAACATAGAAAAGAAGCTCCTATTTATGAACCCGGCGATTGCGTTTGGCTCTCGACCAAAAACCTTGATCTCAGAAAGACTCGGCAATCAGTGAAATTAACTGAACGGTGGCTCGGACCCTATGAAGTTATCGCTATGCACAGACCTAATGCAGTGGAGCTCAAACTCCCTCACTCTATGAAAATTCATTCTACAGTTAATATATCAAGGGTCAAACCTTATAAAGGACTTCTCCCAGGTCAGCAGAGCTACCAGCCTGGACCTATAATTATCGACGATTCCGAAGAATTTGTTGTTGATTACGTTGTCGACAGCAGATTAAAGGGTCGCGGTCTGGAATACCTCGTGCATTGGAAAGGCTATAGCGACGAGGACAGAACATGGGAACCCGAGAGGAATCTCTCTAATGCCAAAGGGGCAATTACGGACTTCTATTTAAAACATCTGAATGCACCATGGAAGCTCCAGATGACACAACCGGACTTTGACTCGCTTTTCACGGCTTATGACAATCTGATGTCAGCACCACCTTGCACCTTTGTGGATCGCCTGGAAGTCGATTTCTAGAAGGGGGGTAATGTTGCGATTTGTCGTACACCTATCATAACTTTATTCTACATGCACCAAGTCCTCGTACTACACCCTAAGCATGAGTGGTAGCATACACTCGGACCCTACTCAGGACGTTGTAACAGAAGTGTACATACTTCGTCTCTTTTTCAATTTGTTTGTACTTGTTTATCTTTTTATGGAACTCCGCTCCAAACTCCGATGTACCGTTGTTTGGCTATGTTTACATTATGATGCGAGATCACCGTCTGTGATTCACTTCCATGTTTCATCACTCTTCTTTTCATTTCTGTCTCACACGTGTATCAGTAAATGCTTCTCTTCTCTTTTAATTACCGTCATGCTTCCATTCTTTTAATCACCACTCCATGCTTCTCTTCTTTCTGATACACATGTTCGCCTCACCTTTTTAATCTCCGTCTATGACGTAGACACCTCATGTATTTAATCTCCGTTGTTTGTAACATACAAACAGTAGAGTAGTATTTAAGCAATGCCAGACCAACCGAGAACTCCAGTCAAGTTCTCTGTTGGGTTCCCCTAACATTGTTCACTTGCCATCTTTCTAAGTTTGAGTGGTGTAACCTGGGGCTTGCCTTAGGGTTGCAACACAAGCAGCACCAACCTGCACCCTAGCAGCACCAGCTCTGTTTCTAGTGGCACCAACTTGGGCCTGAGCAGCACCAACTTGGACCTTAGCAGCACCAACCCTAGAAGCACCAACTCAGGCCCGAGCAGCGCTAACCTGGACCCTAGCAGCACCAACTCTGTTCCTGGCGGCACCAACTCGGGCTTGAGCAGTGCCAACCCCATTCCTCGCAGCACCACCCCCATTCTTAACAGTGCTAGCATTCCCAACTTGTCAGAGGAAATGGAGAACCTCTGGCAGTGCATCATTGACTTTGACCCTGCAGTAACTGAGGGGTGCTTCTTCAATGACTCTGTATTGTGAAGTAAGGAGGTGCATTCCATTCTAATATGCCATCAATAATTTAGTCAGTTTGTAGATAAGGAACATTACATTTTGTTGACAGTTCTTTGCCTAGACAGCATACATGCAAGGGCATGAGACGAGACAATGCAAGCCTGGCTGTTGTAGACACAGGCATGGCCATGGCATCGGTCGTCATTGTAGCGACAATGGCACAGCCAGAGAAGGGAGCGAGATACCACAGGCAGGTTCCATTGCAGTGGTAGCAACAGTGATAGAGTACTTCATGGCATCATTCTCCTCCAGGGTCTTGACGAGTTGGGCAACAGTAGAATCTGCTGCGGTTGGCAGCAGTCAGCAGCAGTCGGCAGTCATCATCACAGCGAGGATGCAACATGTTCGTGCCTGTGCCATTAGAGTACTTCATGGCATCATTCTCCTCCAGAGTCTTGGCAAGTTGAGCGACAGTAGAATCCACTGTGGTCGGCGATTGTCATCACAGCGAGGATGCAATTCTCATTTGTGCTTGTGCCGTTTTTATACACAGGGCATACTGGAAGCATGTCAAATGGCATACAATTTATATCTGAACAGAGCCATACCTGCGAAAGCAGCGACAATGGGGTCCATAAGTAATCTTTGAGGCCAGCGTAAAGACAAATATGAACAGACAGTAGCCTGAAAATCCCTGAGCAGCCACAAACCACACCCCAAGTCAGTGCATAGCTGCAACCGAACGAGAGCAGCAAACTCTCAGAGTGGATCTTGATCCTGCATATGACATACACTATGAAGCGTGGCAGTTTGACTGTGGAGTTGGATGGTGGCGGAGGGTACTTCAGGGGTGTGGAAATGATTCTCCATAGCATAACCAATATGGGCGCAGTAAGGCATGCTTATGGCAAGCTATGGGAGTCGATGGTCCATGTGCTGGCTGAGGATCTCTGAGCAATCACAAATCACGTGGTGAGCCCCTGAGGCTACAGCAGGACATGCACGGTGAACAGCCTTGGAGGAGCTTGATCCCGTGAAAGCATACGCGATGAAGTGTGGTGGGTTTGACCGTGGGGGCATATGCTATGAAATATGGTCAGTTCAACAATGAGAGCATACACAATGAAGTGCAGTGGGTTTGACCATGAAAGCATATGCTATGAAGTGCGGTAAGTTTGATCATGAAGGCATAATGAAATGCAGTCAGTTTGACCGTGAAAGCATATGCTATGATGCCAGATCTGCATGGGAGTTGAGGGGAGGGTGTTGGGGAAAAGGAGGCACATGGACGACAGCAGACGAAGCACCAGCACTATCAGGGTAGGCTACTATGACTGCGAGTCAGTGCATCAAACAGCACAAGATAGACATCCATACCAGGCGGAAACGGCGCCCAGAGCAAGTAAGTGAGACGGTGGTGGGCATGCGCAGCAACAATAACAGCAACAATAAGGAGGAGAGGGAGTGGAGGGTAGAGATCATGATCTCCATAGCATAGCCGCTACAGACACAACAAGGGACATTGATGGCATGGTGGCATAACCATAGCCCATGTGCACCATGTGCAACCAGCGCCATCGATGTGCATGGCGGCAATGGCAAGAGCGAGCAAGAGGTGTGGGAGAGGGTCGAACCGGGAGCACTAGCCGAGCGGAGGGCACACTAAGCGACATTTATGGCAGGGCAGCATGGCTATGGCCTGTTCCACGTGTGTGGGGGCTGCCATTGACATGCACAATGACAACAACAACAGGGATCGGGAGCAAGGTGTTGGAGTTTGAGTACTGTACGGCCGACCTTTAGCTTACCTAATCATGGTCCTTCTATATTTGTAGTTCCGCTTCCTTCATCGCACCTCAGTTGCTTGTCATAGTCAACTGAGGTAAGACATTTACACAAGGCCTATACACCTTACTTACATTCCTGTAGCCTTACAGTTGCTACAGGTAATCTATAGTTGCTTGTCATAGTCAACTGAGCCTTACAGTTGCTACAGGTTATGAGCCCCGGTTGCTTCAACTAAAGGATCTGAATTTATCGCACCACCAAAGCAACTCTGGAAAATGTTGTGAGCAGGGGATAGAGTACTCGAGGTCCCGAAGTTAGATTCTTCAGGGAAAGACTGGTTTATCTGGAAAAACCGGCTCGAAATCTCACTCGCAGCCCAAACGCTCATTGGATACCTCCATGGCAAGAAGCCACCACCAATACACCCTAGTGTAGGAAAGTCGGCCGGATGGACAGCAACTATGCCCGACGAGATTTGGGCCATCACAGCTTATGATGAAGCCCTAGAAAAGTGGACAGAAGAAGACTCTACTGTCAAACAACAAATCGCAGTCACCATTCCCGACTCTCTTTTCATTGACCTCATGGAGAAACCAACCTCACAAGAGTACTATGAAACGCTCAAAAGAAGTTTGAAAATCGATCGCGCATCATTGGTGTTGAGAAAAGACGCCAGCTTGGCGAACTGAGATTGAAGGAAGGTGGCGACACCCAGGCCCACTTCGAGAAAGTGAAAGCTCTTCAAGAGGAGCTGGCATCCTTGGGCCACCCTGTCTCCGACGAGGACCTGTTCAACATGATCTATGTGTCACTACCCCGCTCATACAACACCATTCTTACCTCCGTCTCGACAAACATGACATTGCAGAAAATCACTGTCTCCTCCAACAACCTTATGGCTATGGTTATTGACACCTATGAGCAGTTAGTTGCTCAAGGAACTGTGAAGCCCAAAGCAGAGAAAGACGATGCAGCCTTCAATGCGGACCTGAAGAAAGGGAAGGGCTTAGTAAGAAGTTTGACAGTAACTGCAACCACTGCGGCTAGTATGGACACCGCAATTGAGACTGCTGGGAGGAAGGAGGCGGCAAGCATGGCCAGGTGCCAAAGGGGTGGAAATCTAGAGGGAAGAAAAACAAGGACTCAAAACCCTCAAAGTCAGCGCATGTCGCAACCAACGAAAATGAGCTGGATGCTGTTTGGTTAGCAGAAGACCCCAAGGATGAGGAGGCAACTTCAACCCTGTCATATGCTACCCTCACCCACTCAGACACGCCAACATCCACCATTGAGCTATACGATAGCAGCGCATCACAACACCTCTCACCCTATCGTGAGCACTTTCTAAACTTTACTGCAATTACCCCCAAACCCATAATGGCAGCTGATAAGCACACCTTTGACACGATCGGACGAGGAGACCTGTATGTCGAGATACCAAATGGCACGACCAAGAAACAAGTTCTCTTGAAGAACATGCTGTACGCCCCGTCCATGGGTGTAACACTTATCTCGATCAGCAAGCTAGCTGCAGCAGGCTACGCTGCGCTTTTCTGGGACTCCGTCTGTCACATCTTCAACCCCCATAAGAAACTAGTTGGTGAAATACCAGTTAGCTGCAGACTATATCATGTTAAACACACCGCAAAACAACCATACGCAGGCGCTGCAACCACAACAGAAGCGCTTTCCATGTCAGAATTGCATGCCCGCCTATCACATATCGCACCAGCCATGATTCGAGACATGATAGCAAAGGGGATGGTCGAAGGAATTAAACTAGATCCTATGCACACAACAATGGGTCAGTGCGAATCCTGTGAATATGGAAAAGCGGTACGCAAACCTATTGGCAACGTACGCGAGCCAAAACGATGCATGAACTTCGGCGATGAGATCCATACGGACGTCTGGGGACCTTCCGATGTGCAGACACCTGGCCACAAGA
>JBBPSY010000195.1:0-18449 GCA_038093855.1 Rugiboletus extremiorientalis
TAGACGGCTACCGTCGTAGTCCGTATCTGTACTGATAATCGTCAGGCAATGCCTTCGCATGCGACTATCTTTCGTGATATGTCCGTTGACTACTAAGTGTTACGATATCAAATCGCAACACTTCTCTGGTTTGAGGTAGAGGTGTTGCTCTCGGAAACGTTGCAAGACTTTCTCAGTGCGCGCTCAGTGGGTTTCTGGATCGGAGGAGTGGATGAGGACATCGTCCATGTATATGACGAGCCAGCCTTCCGCGATATAGTCGGCGAAGGCGTCGTCCATGTATGCCTGAAATGTGGCAGGCGAGTTACACATTCCAAAGAACATGACCGTCGGCTCAAAGAGTCCAAACGGTGTGATAAAAGCGGCTTTCCACCGGTCTTCGGGTTTGACCAGGACGTTGTTATAACCCCATCGAACATCTAACTTGGTGAAGATGGACGATCCTTTGAGCTTGTCGAGGAGGTCAGAGATATGCGGGAGCGGATAGGCGTTCTTGACCGTGTGACTATTGAGATACCGGTAATCCTGGCAAGGGCGGAGCTTCCCATCCTTCTTCACCACAAAGAAGAAAGGAGCCGCTTGTGGGGACGTGGACGGTTGAATTTTTCCATTTGCCAGGTTTTCATTTACGAACTTTCGACAAGTGTTGATTTCGTCGGGGTTGAGGGAGTAGTTTTTAGCACGCTTTGGGACAAATGAGGGGAGTAGCTTGATTTCATGATCGAAGGGCCAGGATGGCGGTAATTCGGTTGCTTCTTCGTCAATGAATACATCAGCGAACTGCTGGTACTCCTTTGGAATGGTTTTCGTAATCTTGGCCGTCTCTTGGGCCAGCGTAGTCGACAACGTAATCTTTCGGATGTGAGCGGGCATCCTTTCAAAACGTGTCCTGTAGGCTTTGGCTAGCCTGTTGTCGATGTCGAGGTCTAGGTACCTCAGTAGATATCGTTGCGCTAGGGCTTCCTGACCGTTGCGCTTCCTTTTGACCAACGATGGAGACTTTACGGACACCTTCCGACTACTCCAATCTATCGTTGGGTTGCGGTCTCCTAACCAACTCATTCCGAGAATGATGCTCTGTTGTTTTCCACTGGAGAGCACGAGGAAGTCCCGATCTTCCTCGTCTTCATCAATCTGGATATGGAGGCGGACCTTATGGGTTATCTCTCCCATCTTGTTAATGGTTCCATCCGCGTTCGTAGCGGTGACCGGCCTAGTGAGACGAGTGAATGGCAGTTTGTGTTTCTTGGCGAATGCGTAATCGATGAAGCATGAGGTGGCTCCACAGTCTATGAGGGCGGGGGCGGTGACAACGGATTTGCTCCCAACTGGAGAAAGAGAAATGGGTACGAACACGGATTTCTCGTTTCTCGATACTATTACAGTTGGGAGGGTAGGAGAGCAAGACGTTGCGGCGAGTCTCCTTTCTAAAAATCCTTGCCCACGCAGATGCGGTTGACTTGTTCAACCTCATAGGTGGTGTGTGGTTCTTCGGCATCTTCATCGTAGCATTCCTTGAGAACCCGAAGGATCTCTTTTCTATCTTTCCGTCCTCCCTCCAAATCGGCAATGTAAGCGTCAAGGGGATCGGAAGAGGAGGAGGCACTCGTCTGGACGATTCTGAACCTTTCTGGTTTCTTCGGCGTAGAAGTAGAGGGGGATGGAGTGGAACTCTTCCGCTGCATGGGCTGTCTATAATTCCTGTGCCCTGGGTGGTTTCGGCTCATACAGCCGGGTTTATGACAGATGTAGCAGAGTCGATCTCGGTTATGACGTGCCCGTTTGGGCCCGGTGAGATTGATTCTGTCTACGTCCATCGCGTTGGGGTCGTTTCGAGCGGATTGAAAACCTCCTCAACGAAAGTCTCGGAGGTGTTCGTGCGCCTGAGTGTGGTTACTGGCAGCGGTCATCCATCCATCTAGGGTAGTGGGTTCCGTTCCGCAAAGGATATCTCCGACTAAGGAGTAGTGCAGCCCTTGGCAGTAGGCGTCGTTGATCATGTTGACATCGGTGATGCCAGAGAGGCCAAGGAGGAGGTTGAACTGCGTGGTGTAGTCCTTTAATGATTCGGCAGATAGTCCCTTCATGCGGAGGTTTCGGAGTTTTCGTCGGGCGTCTACGGCTTTGTTCTTGGCGGAGAAGGCTTTCTTGAATTCTTCAGAGAAAACCCTCCAGGTATCATAGCCAGGGTAGGTGGTTGGTTGCGCGAGTTTTGCGTAGTATCCTTCGGCAAATACTCGGCCCTGTCCTTCTCCCATTTTGGTGAGCGCCGTAGTGACGACTTCATCGTCCCCCATCTTATCGTGCTTAATCTGGCACCAAGCTGCCATTGCTTGCAGCCACCAGTTAGCATCTTCTACTCGACCGGAGAAATCGCGGGGTAGTGACTCTTTGCCCATGTCGTCATCTTCTGAATCTTCTTCGACGTCAGAGTCAATCCCGCAGATATGTACGTCGGGGTCTGGAATTAATGCTCCTTCTACTGTGAGGGCAGTACCAGACGCAGGAATTTCGGTGAGCCTTCTACGGGACTCGGACCTGCTCTCAGGAATTGTTACACCAGCACCTGGGTGTGGGCGACTGCTTGTCGGATTAAATCCGGGCCTGCTGGACTTTTTCGTGGAGTGACTAAGAGATGTTTCGGGTGCGGAGACAGGGGAAGGGGATGATTCTTGAGAGCGTTGTCGTTCTATGCGGGTGGATTCCCAATGGGCGACTTCAGCGGCTTCTCTTTCAGCGACTGAGAGGGAAGAAGAGCCGGGGAGTCGTTGTTCTTGCTGTTGGGCTTCGTTGCCTGCGATGGTCCGTAATGCTGCTTTCCCTTTCCTGTCTTGGGCGAGGTAGAAGGCACGATCCTCAGGAGAGAGATCGTCGTATCTCGAGTCTTCCTCCGTGTTGCCTAGTGGGGAAGCTTAACAGCAACCCCGGGTGTAGAAGTAGCTAGTTCTTTTGTTACGACGCACACGGTATCTCAGTGGCAAGCCAAAGAGATAGCTGTCGTCGGGACTTCACTGGACAACGTAGATACGGAAGCCTACGGTCCTAAGTCCAGAACTCTTGCAAGCAGGTCTTAGGGCGACCTTTAGACCACAGAGAGTAAGCGGAGTCTTGAGGTTGTCGAAGACGGAGCGGTCTCTCTGAATGCCAGTAGATACGCGTAGATTGTGTAGAACTAGCTGGGGTTTCCAGCCGGTTCCACCAGGGTTTATATAGAGTACACGAGTGGCTATACTCTAGCACGGACCATGGACATGTATCTGCTGGAAGAGGAAAGGGTCCAGCATATCCTAAAAGGATGTGCTGGAAATAGAAAGGGAGCACTTCCTCAATAGTGAGGTTGAGTGTGAACTGACAAAGGGGGCATGCAAGCATGCCAGATGAAAGGGGTGCGCAGCAGCAATGAGGCTGGCATGCGCTAAAGATATAAAGGGAAATCCGAGGTTCCCGCGGAGGCCATGGGGCCGAGGGGAACCAAGGAAGGACAAAGGGCGACACTGCTCTGGGCAGTGGCGCAGAAAGGAAAGCATAGGTAAACAAAGATAAAGAAATGTAAACCTCACTGGTACTGAGGTAAGCGATAAGTAGATGGCTAACCCTGTGGTTAGAGGTTCACCTGGGGTAAACGTAGTGTAAGTATGTTAGGTGTTGTACCAGTGAGATAGGAAAGAGGAAAAAGGGGAGGAGGACCGCTCTACCGTAACAAGGAGCGACTCTTGGACCCATGCCCACCCCCTACAGGTCCGCAGGAACCTGACGTCTACCGGACGAGTAAACGACCATCCCTTGGTTCGACTACACCTAAGACAAAATAGTCATCACCAATCCTCACACCTTGTACCCAGCACAATGTAGAAGTACACTCAGTACTGGACAGAGTCAGTTACTAGTGTATTCCACACCTGTAGAAGTACACTGGAATGTATGAGTACAAGGTGTGAAGTAATAACAGATGGATCTCACCTCAGTACTGGACAGAGTCAGTTACTGAGGTGTAGAGTCACATCGAGGCGAAAGTTATCTGCGTGATTATGTAATACAGATCTAACCGAGTCCGTTTGTACCTACAAGAATAATACAACACTCCCCCTCAAACGGAAGGGTGTAATCCGAGTTCCTGAGCGAAATGTTTAGCTTTAATACTCGGAAGGGCTTTGGTAAGAGTATCAGCAATCATGTCATTTGTAGGGCAATAAAGAAAACGAATGGAACCGTCCTCGACGGTGAAACGAATAAAATGATAACGAATGTCAATATGCTTCGTACGTGCATGATAACTGCCGTCGCGCGTCAGCGCAATCGCCGCTTGATTGTCCCCAAAAAGAGTCGTAGGCTGTGTCAATGGGCGAAACATTTCCCCGATAAGACGGCGAAGCCAGAGAGCTTCCTTTGCGGCATGTGTTGCTGCGACATACTCGGATTCCGCTGTAGAAAGGGTAATGAGTTCTTGTTTCTTCGAACCCCAGAGAATCGCCCCTCCGTCGATGAGAAACGCGAAACCGGTAATCGCCCGACGATGTTCCTGGGTAGCACCGTCCGCATCGACATATCCGACCAGACCTTGGACTTGTGTCCCAAAGGTTAACGCCAACGATTTCGTCCCAACGAGATAGCGGTAAATCCGTTTCACCGCCTCCCAATGGTCCCAACCAGGATTAGCATTGAACTGAGAAACAAAAGAAGTCGCGAAAGCGATATCCGGTCGAGTACCAGTGGCGAGATGGATGAGAGACCCGACGGCCTGACGATATGGGATGTTTCGCATTCGAGCGACCTCGCTCGTAGTCTTGGGACACTGAGATTCTGATAACTGAGTATGGGGATCGAGGGGAATCGCAACAGGTTTTGCATCAGCGAAATTGTACTTAGTCAAGATCGCGTTGGCGTAAGACTCCTGTGAGAGAGAGATCGTTCGCGATTTACGATCGCGCGAGACCTTCATCCCCAGTAACCAGCTGATCGGCCCCAAATCCGTGATTCGAAATCGTGCGCCGATTTCTTCTTTAAACGCTTTGATGAGAGGTGAAGAACTGCCCGTAATGGTACAGTCATCGACGTGTGATGCAAGGATCAAGATATGTTGAGCGATCGTCGCAACAAACACCCCCCAATCGGCCTCCATCCGCGCGAAACCCAAGTCATGCAGAGTGCCGCATAAACGACGATACCACTTGAGCGCGCCCTGTTTAGAGCCATATAAAGCCACACAGAGTCTCGCGACTAAATCACGACCCTGCTTATCGAAACCAGGCGGGAGCTCCATGAAAATGACTTCATCATCGTCGAGTTTCCCATTGAGAAATGCGCTGTGAAAGTCGAAAACGTCGATGTCCCAGTCCCGACGCGCCGCGATTGCCAGAATAAGCCGGAGAGAGGCGAGACGCGCAACGGGTGCGTAAGTTTCGTCGTAGTCGACGCCGTACTGTTGAGTGAAGCCACGTGCCACCAGACGTGCTTTGTACTTGTCGATTTCGCCCGCGGAATTCTTCTTTATCTTGAAGACCCACTTACAGCTCACAACGTTGGTATCCTTGGGGCGGTCGACAACATTCCAGGTATGGGCGTCATCGAGGCTCTTCAACTCTGCATTGATAGCCTCCTCCCATCTAGGCCAATCCGGCCGGGTTTTGGCTTCATTGATGGTCGTCGGTTCGAGGCCCTCGGCAGCCGCGCTCCCAGTCAACAACGCGAACACAGCATCTGAGTCATCGAGTTCCCACGCCGGCGAGGCGTGTTCAACCGCATCCTGGACCGCGTGCATACCTTTAGGCAAAACCTGACCACCGACCCGTCCATCGTGGGTCCCGTTGCCACTCCGCAACATACGGATGTACGCCGAATCAAAGCGCTGACGACTCGAACGCCGCAGGTGTCCACTACCCGGATTCGGATCTTCAAAATCGTCACCAAGGTGATCGATCGTCGGCTTCGACTGTCGCCCGAACTCGCCCGCGATAGCTGGCGCTGGCGCTGGGATTGGTGCCACACTAGGTACGGGATCAGCGGGAGACGTGCACTGACCAGTGTCTTTAGTGTCCTCGAGGCGAACCGAAGTAGTGCCAGCGAGGCGCTGAAAGGTAACGTTGCGCTCAACAACGACCGCACGTCGATCTGGTAAGTAGATCCGATGCGCTGTTGATTCCGAATCATATCCGACCCAGCGGCCTTCGATGGCGCGATCATCCAGCTTCGATCCCGAGCGATCTGCAATCCAGCATTTCGCCCCCCAGATTGGCAAGTCCCCCAGGTGAGGTTTTGTCCCATATAACATTTCATACGGTGTCTTGCCATCAAGCGCTCGAGTCGCTGACCGGTTCTTTACCCAAGTGACATGTAGGAGAGCCTCTCCCCACAATGTCTTCGGCAGTCCACTCGCATGCAAAACAGTGCGCACACGCTCGACAAGAGTACGATTGAGCCTCTCAGCGACGCCGTTATGCTGAGGGGTATCATGGGTGGTAAGTTTCCGCTCTGTCCCATTACGGTTTAAGTGGCGAGTAAACTCGTCGGACAGATACTCCCCCCCACGATCAGAGCGAAGCCGTTTAATAAAGGCACCATGCTGAGTCTTCAACCAAGACTCGAAATCCAGATAAGCGGAAAAGGTATCGGATTTCGCGAACAACAGGCTAACGCGAGTGTAGCGGGTGTGGTCGTCCGTGAACGAGCAATAATAGCTCCGTTTCCCAGGTGTTTGAACAGGCGACGGACCCCAAACGTCGGTATGTACCTCGTCGCCAAGTGTGGCTGTACGGTTCGGCTCACGGATTGCACCAATAGGCTTCCGGGTAGCTTTGCCGTATTCGCAAGCAGCGCATTGACCCATGTCGCTGTGGCCCGAACGTAGCGTCACCCCGGAGACCATCCCTTTCGTTACCATCTCACGAATGGTAGCGACGCCGATGTGCGACAAACGGGCGTGAAGCTCCTCCATGGTAAGTTGCTCGTCTCCCCCTGCGACTGCCGCAGTCGGAACCCGATAGGCGTGTTGAGTGTGATATAACCCGTTCGTGACGCTGACTTCCCCCAGAAACCTTTTATTTGCGTCGAAAACCTGGCAAGTGGTGCCATCGAAGACTGCGCGACACCCCGCTTGGGTGAGGCGGCTAATCGACACCAAGGTAACACGCATACTTGGAGCGTACAGGACGTCCTTCAAAAGAACACGGGTCCGAGACGGTCCGTTTGGGAGGTATATGGGTAAGTCGCCCTTTCCAATCGCATTGAAAGTACCGTTGTCGGCCCCTCGAATAGGTTTAGGCGGGATAGAGACGAAGTTGATAAATCGTTCACGCGATGGAGAGAGGTGCTGCGACGCTCCGCTGTCGTATAGCTCGGGAACGCTCGCGGTGGTGTCCGTTCGTGCAAGGAAAATGTCGTCACTAGGAGCGGTGTCAAGGGAAGCAAGCCATGCGCAGTCAGGTTGATCCACTGTACGATCGGTTTGATCTGCTGTATGCGCCGAGGTAGGGCCTTTTCCAGACTTAGAGTCCTTATCCTTTGATCTCTTCCCTCGTGGTTTCCACCCCTTAGGTGCTTGCCCGGCTTTCCCGCCACCATCCTCCCAGCAATCCCCGATCTTGTGGCCAGACCACCCACAGTTGTGACAAGTCCCAGAAAACTTCTGGCGTCCTTTTCCGCGTTTCGACGCATCCACTCCGAATGCAGCGTCCTCCGACGAGCCTTTGCCTTTAGACTTCCCGCCGTCCTGGAGAGTAAGTCGATCGTATTCTTCCAAAACGATGTCCATCAGGTCGTCGGGGGTAATTGTTTTCTGTTGCAGACGCATGGTAGACGAAAGCGAAGCCAATCCGGGATTATAGGAGCGAGGGAGGGATGCATAGATAATGTTGAAGAGGTCGTCGTTAGACACAGGTCGTCCGATCGATGCGAGCTCTTCGCACAATGCAATAATTCTGTCTATATGCGCCCGAGCGTCACCGCCCTCCTTCAATTTCAGTTCGCCCAATTGACGATGCATTTCTGCACCGACCACGATAGAGCGCTGTTCGAAGAGCGTGCTCAGCGTCGTAAAGTACTCGAAAGCACTTTTCTTATTGACTAGTCGGATGAAAAGAGAGTTGGGGAGTGTAGCAGCAATCATGTGCTGCACTTTCGCATCCTTCTCGATCCAGATCGCCAAGTCCTTAGTGTATTCCGCGACTGCTTTTATTTCATCCGGAGTTGTCGCCGTCCACCCGCTCGATTTCCCGATGTTACGGTAGAGCGGCCCCTTTCCCCTTTTTCTTCCTTTCTCGCCCACTGGTATAATACTTAACCATACTTATCCTACGATTACCCTTAGCGAACTCCTAACCCCAGGAGTTAGCTATCTCTTTACCGCTTACCTCAGTACCAGTGAGGTTTACCTTTCTTTACTCTTGTTTACTTATGCTTTCCTTTCCGCGCCACTGCCCAGAGCAGTGTCGCTCTTTGTCCTTCCTTGGTTCCCCTTGGCCTCGCGGTTCCGCGGGAACCTCGGACTTCCACTTATATCTCTAGCGCATGCCAGCCTCATTGCTGCTGCGCACCCCTTTCGTCTGGCATGCTTGCATGCCCCTTTTGTCTGTTCGCACTCAACCTCACCATTGAGGAAGTGCCCCACTTCTCTTTCCAGCGTATCCCTTTAGGATGCACTGGACCCTTTCCTTTTCAAGTACTTACACTGCTTGGTCCGTGCGCGTACTTGTACCCTATATAAACCTTGGGAGAACCGGCTGGAGACCCCAGCTAGTTCTACGCAATCTACGCGTATCTACTGGCATCCAGAGAGCTCGCTTCGTCTTCGTCAACCTCAAGACTTCGCTTACCTCTCTGTGGTCTAAAGGTCGCCCTAAGACCTGCTTGCTGAGTTCTGGACCTAGGGCCAAGGGCTTCCGCATCCTTGTTGTCCAGTGACGTCCCGACGACAGCTATCTCTTTGGTTAGCCACTGAGATACCGTGTGCGTCGTAACACCCGACAGCTGGGTCTATGGGTTTAGGTATCGTGCCATGGAGGTACCCACTAAGTCCTCGACTGGCCACGACAACCTGGAGTCGGACCTTCCAGGTGGCCCACTCCTTACCGGACGCGTCAAGCTTGGGTAGCTTGATCTCCTCGGATGTCGTAGTGCTCATTTCAGTGAATGTATGCGCGCCGCTTATGGAATCTTTCTCGCGATTAAAGCGCGGGGCTCATAACCTGTAGAAGTACACTCAGTACTGGACAGAGTCAGTTACTAGTGTATTCCACACCTGTAGAAGTACACTGGAATGTATGAGTACAAGGTGTGAAGTAATAACAGATGGATCTCACCTCAGTACTGGACAGAGTCAGTTACTGAGGTGTAGAGTCACATCGAGGCGAAAGTTATCTGCGTGATTATGTAATACAGATCTAACCGAGTCCGTTTGTACCTACAAGAATAATACAACACACAAGGCCTGTTAAAGCTAGTCAAGAAAAGCAGACAGGCCTAGCAAAAGTATTACCCCACGAAATGCTAGTATCACGGATGCCTACCCCGGATAGCTAGCACCTGGAGTCCTAGTGATGCCACGGCCCGGCCCGAAAGCCCTGAGCCGGCCAAGCCTGGCCCCAAAAAGCCTGGCCGGGCCGGGCCGTGCTAGGGGCTTGGGGGGGCCTGGAGCCCCGCCTGGGATTTTGAGGGGCCGTAAGCTGTATCAAGCCAGGCCCCAGAAGCCCCGAAGCCATGAGATTGGGGGGTCGTTCCTAGCCGGCAACAGTCGATACCTATGAATGGTATGTCAATATGAAAACTTTCTTAAAGTTCACCTCTTTCGCCAATCCCGTTTGATCGCTTAGCGCTTATTACCAAACGGCACCTACCAATATGTCCGACGCTGAAGAACAGCCTCGCCGGCCCAAACGTGTAGCCGTACCATCTGCACGTGTGACATGTGCTGACAACGCTGCTGATTTGGAGCTATCATCCCATCGGAAAGCACAGGTAGCAACGCGGCCACCTGAAGGCGACAATGGACCCAGCGCAAAACGAAAAGTCCATGATGTCGAAGTCCCCAGAAGTTCCTCCTCCGACTCTGAGGCTGAGGGCCCACCCAAAAAGAAGAAAGGTAAGTCGCTAATCTTGATTATCTGATTCTCAATGAAAATTCCCTTAGGGATTCAGAGGGACCGGTTGCCGTCGACCACCAATGGGCCTGATGGGCCAACTGGATCCGACGGCCTACTCAAGGACATTGAGGTCATTGATGTAGATGAGCCGACCAAGAGAGGGCATGCCGAGTGGACTCAAGATATCGACGCACTTTTTTCTGCTCCGTATCTAAAGGACAGCAGGAAGTACCGGGATTGTCACACCTGCAAGTATGTGCCATTTCCTTTTTGTTGTAGTTTTTTTTTAAATTAACCATGTACTATGTACTAGGGAACAACTTAGGAAGTGCGTAGCAATCATCAATGAAGCAACCACGTTATGGTGTCACCAGCAAGCAGCCCACCAGGAAAAGTATCAGCAGTGGGCTGCTGACAACAGCTTCATGTCTATGCTCCCTATAGACACGAAACGCCACCGGGATGAAGAAGCTTGTCAACGACTTGGAGCCACATCCAGCACTAGTGTCAGTCGGCAACCTTCCCTTGACAGCCATCTCGTGTCAACAGAGACAATTGTTCATTACTCAGAGTCTGCCTTTCGCAACGCTGCTGTTGAGTAGCTTGTTGCAACCGACCAGGTAAGGACTGGATTTTACAAATGTCATTTAACCCACTAATGAACAATGCTACAGCCTATGCATGCAATGGAGCACCCAATGTTCCAAAAAATACTGAATATTGCCTCGCGCACTCCCAACAGGATCAAGCTGCCTGGTCGCACTACAACGCGTGACCTCATCATCAACAAATTCAAGCTTGATTTCCTCTTGCTCAAACAGAAACTGCTGGTACGTATGCATTCCATTTTACAATACTTGATTAACATACAATAGAGTAAGAGTGTTCAAGGACGGATCAACCTCACATGTGATGCATGGCAAGCCTCAAATTGTGATGGATACTTTGCCATCACCGCATCATGGATTGAGGAGAACACCCCCCACATGTGGATTCTTCAAACTGGCCTTATAGCATTTATTCAGCTCAACAATGCACACAACGGAATCCGTCTTGGGCAGGCACTGTATAAAGCGGTCAAACGCCTGGGTATAACACATAAGGTGCATGATCTACCAGTAAGTATGTATCTGTTCATGACCACTATATTAGATTGGATATGTCACATGTGACAATGCAAGCAACAATGACACGATGATGGCAGAGTTTGCCCATCTTCTCATATCTGAAACGGGTAAGCCTTTTGACAGCGCGAAGCAACGATTACGGTAAGTCATTGGTGATGTCTGGCACCTGCCTGCATATTTTAACCATTACATGCATCTCAGTTGTATGGCCCATGTTATCAATCTCGCCACACAGGTGTTCCTTACAACTTACAGTACATCAAAACACTACGATCCCTCTTCACCTGACACCAACATCATCGTCTCGAGCAATGGATCTGTTCAAGACCCAATTGGCCTCATCCATGCCATCTCTGTCAAGGTAAGCACTAGCTTATGGAGTCGTTAAAGACTGACGTGTACTCTTAGGCACACTCCTCAGCACAACGCAAAGAACTATTTAAGAACGTCCAAACACGCTCACCCCCACTGCAGCTCATACTTGATATGAAAGTCTGATGGTCATTGACGTTCGCCATGCTCAGTTGCGCACTTGAGCTAAAGGAGGTAAGTGTATTTTGTCAAATGAAATGCTTGTGTCTATATTCACTAAGACTAATGCAGGATGTCAACACTTTCATTGAATGCCTTGCATTCAAAGATCGCGGGAATGATTTAGAGAAACACCAGAAGGTCCTGGATCTCCAGTTATCAGAAGAGGAGTGGGACCAAGTCCGTCTGCTTCTAACCCTCTTAGTGGTATGTCAACAATTTTCTTTCTTTTCATCATGACCATCCTCATTGTATCATTAGTTTGCAGAGAATGCTCAACAAGCATTCTCAACGGAGCAGGGACCTACACTACACACAGCCCTCCCAGCTTTGGAGGCACTACACAAAGCATGGTCATTACATGTGAAGAGCAAGAAATTTACAAAATTCAGTGCTGCGCTCGAAGCAGGGGTGATGAAAATATCCCACTACTACACATGTACGGCGACATCTGATGCACATATCATAGCGATGAGTAAGTTACTGAACTTGTAACTCATGATACCTATCTAATCCCCATCTACCTTGCTCTAGTTCTTGATCCTCATCAAAAACTCAATTACATTCATGCTAATTGGGGCGAGCAGCTTTCGATTGAAGCAATGAACCATGCTGAAATCATCGTAAGTTTTTTTTTCTTGTGCGTGTCTCTGCATTAATAAATCCATCAAGTACAAGGAACATTACTATGCGATGTACAGTTCTGATGTGAATGCCCCACAGACCACAGACCACAAACGCCGTATTACAACGCACAACTCAAAACTCGATGCCCTGTTAGGGTCCTATATCGACAATGAAACTGACAGCAAGGATGGGGACGAGAATGGCCATAACAAGAGCAGCAAGCATTGCAGCGATCCCACACGCCCTTGGCTGCAAGGTTTTCATGACTACCTCAACACCCGGGAGCACCTTGGCGACTCCACCATTGTACAGTGGTGGGGGATGCATTCCGCACGATATCCAGTGTGGGGATCCCTGGCACGGGACTTCCTCCCCATCATGGCCAGTTCTGTATCATCGGAACGCGTGTTTTCATCTGCAGGGATAACCATTAGCAAGCGTCGCAACCGTCTCAAGGCCGACATTGTGGAGGCACTTCAGTTCTTGAAGTGCACCACAAGATCAAATATTCTGGTTCGAGAGGATCCCTCAGTTGCTACTGAGGTAGCGATGCATGGTAAGCCAGATTCTGGCGACAATGGGGGGGAGACTGAGGATGAGTGGGATGGTAAGAGTTTGGACAGTGCATAACTGTTTTCTATGTACTGTACCTACTAGATAGTACATTTTGTCTTGTATGTGGCACAAGTAATATCAAGCCCCGGCCTGGGCCGAAGCTGGGGCTTTCAAGCCGAGCCGGGCCGTCTTTAAGGGCTTTAGGGGCTCAAAGCCTGGCCTGTGATTTTGTGAAGCCACGGGCCCCCTAAGCCGAGCCTGAGCCGGGGCTTTTGGGCCAGGCCGGGCCCCAGCAACACTAGCCTGGACCACCTAGGGATGACCGTGGAGCTCTGTTCATCAATTACTGCCCACATCCCCATAATGGATAAACCACCCAGGATGCTGAAGCCGCTCATCGCTGAAGCACACGTCGCGCCGGATGACAGGAAACCACCGGACCTAAAAACTAGTAAGGATCGGCCTTCATTGTCACCCCCTTGCTTCGCTGCCGACACCACCCCTCGGCTGTCCCATGGACAAGTAAATGAGGCCTGGCGCTAAAGACGCCCCCTCACCTGCCATTGAACAATCCTTCGGCCATTCTCTGGACGAGTAAAGCCTGGTACAACATTCGGTCTGCTTAGGACGCTCACCCCGTGAATGCTGCCACTCCCGTCAGGACCTCTCCCTCCTGGACATGGACTTGGAGCGGACGGACAGCCACCCTCAAGAGACCACCCCGTCTACGACATATGGAGCGTGCTATACTCAGTCGACCATATTTGTCGACTCATCGAAATGTGATCCCATCAAGGCAAACGTCAATCTAGGCCAAGACATCGGAACCACGCGCCCCCTCCATATTGATTATCACCGCCGTCTTAATTTGGAAATTCAGATCCATTAGAAGCCGTGATTGGTCCCTTTCATTAGGATGAACTGAAACACCGCCACTTAAAGGACCTTTCCAAAAGAGGCAATACTGCCCCCGGTCATATGAAACAAGAAACTCCTTTTGGCACGCATACACTAATCCTGCTGCAAAAGGAAAAGAAAATGCTTTGGGAACGATTAACGTCCATTTCAGGTTTGGTCTCCCTGCCAAAAGAGGATATGTCAAGAAAATCCTCAATGCATAAAAGACCATCCCTTCCCTCGTTCTCCCTCAGCTGCCTCTTCATTCTCTCCCCTCACTGTCGACCGGACAGTAACGCCTACAAGACACCTCGTACAACCTCGTCGTCGTTCATACTGAGTCACGGTCCCTGAACATCTTCGTCGTCGTCACCGCCTCCTCATATCTCAGGACTCGCGGTCGACCTTGTCACCCCGCCGTCGCTCAAACTAAGACCAATAGTCCCTGAGCTCGTCAACCGATACCACAGATGACTGGTCCCTCGGTACCCATCCCCGCCTCATTTCCCATCGCTTCGGCAACAGGCTCTCACCAATTCAAGCTACCAGCAGAGCTGCCTGTGCGGTCTCACCTCCTCTCCACCATCGGTAGGAGAGTCCTGTTTGCCGCGATACTCCAGTCATCGGTCCTCGCAGGGGCCATACAAAGACATTGGGCCGTACAACAATGCCCTACCCTCGCACTGCTCATTGATCAATTCCGTCGGGAACGCCTCCTCCAGGCGGTTCACCTCGTAGGATGTAGTAATCATCGAGACCCGGTCCCAGGAAGACCCACCTTCACCCAGACCCTTCAAGGAATCCATAACGCCACTTTGGATCTCCTCTACTATGAAGGACTTGGTACGGTAGTCAATGACCTCTCTCCCCACGACCTCGCCCCAGTCTTGCGACCCATCCTCTTGAACTCTTCCCTTCCTGAGCTGCGTCGGTATTTCGCCGAAGACGCCCCTTCTCCATCCCTTCCTCCGTCCTCACAGGAAGTACAATCCATGGACTCGGAAGCCAGCCATCCCCCAGTATCACCTGTCATCGGACCCCCTGCAACCATGACACGGACAGAAGAGCCTCCAAGCTCTGCGTCACGGATGAGTGGCCTTTCATGCCCCCACTCTCCATCCTCCGTTTCCCCTATCGTCGTCAAGGACGAAATGGAAGACCTCCCCATGGAGACACGACACCCCTTCCCAGATGAACTCCCGCATTCACCACTGTTCCATCCCTATGCCAGACCAACCGCAGAACCTCTCCGACTCTCTGGCCCTGAAAGGGCTCGTCATGACGAACTTGGTCTGTGCTACATCTGTCATACCCTTGGATGTACAAGTAGGAACCACCCAGGTCATCGGAGCTACCACGCTCCCGGAACTAGAAGAACCAGAAGGTCCCTGGAAACCCCACCTATCCCCGTCCCTCCTCCGCACCACTCCAGGCGGACTAGGAACAACCATCCGGATACTCCCCACCCTTTGGAGCCATTGCCCACCTTTTAATTAAGAATTGGGTTTGTATGTCTCAAATGATCAGAGTCATTCACCTTAGAATGGGGGTAATGTTACGATAATGGGAACCCCCATACCTTTTTCTTCTTTCTTTAGCTTTCCTTGTAGTCGTCGTTGCTCATCTTCCTCTCGTTCCTCCTCCTTCGTCTCCCTCATACACGGGACACCACGTATAGACCAACACCTAGGACCACCTTGCTATGCCTACCGATAGGCCTAGAAGGTTATACTTCGTATGGAACATTGCTCGCGCTCCTTAGCACTCGCTCGCCACCGGATAGCCCCTATTATTGCCACCACTTACCTAATGCCATATAGGCTAGCACTATCCGACCTCTAGTACTACCCCATCAGCGCCACATGCTTATCTAAGCATGTCCCTTTGTTCTAGACCGCTCGCCCTCGTCCGCAGCATCCTCGGGCTCGTGCCCACCACTGTCCTTATAGGTCTCCCTTTGTTCCACGTCTGCAACGCATACCAGATCTCCCGACTAGGCATCACTCGGTACTTCTCGTGATCCGCCGTTGTCTTCCTGATTGGACTCTGTTCTACTCACTCGGACTCTGTCCTCGCATATACCATCAGGCTTCCACGACCCCGCGTTCGCATCATCCCGAGATGCTTCTATTCGCCTGATAGCCTATCCCATCAGGCGAATCCCTTCCACATTCGGCATTGCCAATAACGGATACAATGTTGTCTTACCACTTAGGCTTGCACCGTGTGCTCGCCTCCGTTCCAGGCTCGACTCGTCAACCACCTCAGTTGTGGAACGAGACCATTTCCTTTGCTGGCGACCTCCTCGGACTTCTGTGGAACTCCTCAGAGCTCATCCAGCCCTTTTATACTTTATACGTTTTACCTTTCCATTCCGAGCGCACTCCTTCTAGTCGTGTGCCTCGTTCTCTCTCTCTCCTTCCTATTCCGGTGCACTCCATTAGGGAGTACACCTCCTTTTACTATACTTGTTGAATGCACACCAGTGGTCCGTGCTAGAATACCTGTACTATAAATACCACTGCAGAACAGCTGGAATCCCCAGCTAGTTCTACGCAATCTACCTGCGATTACTGGTGTCTCTTCGCTCCCCCTCTCAGAGACTGGGACTCTCCTGAGCTCCCCTAGTTCTACTTCGCCTAGGTTATGCTCATATCACGTCCTCTTCATTGAGGATCGTTGTTACTTGCATGAGACTCCAGTGCTCGCACTGCGACAGTCGCCTTGCGTCGTAACACCCAATTGGTACCTGATATGACGCCATACCAAAAATGGCACGGTAACAAACCAAACATATCATATATCCAGGAATTCGGACAAACAGTTTGGGTGCTCAGCGAATCACCAAACATATCGAAACTGGAACTGCGTGCAAAACAATTTATTTTCATAGGACATGAAGACGGACCAAAAGGGATCTGATACTATGATCCAACACATCGCACAATAAAAGTCACACGGAACTATCAGTTCCTGATGACAAATCATCCCAACCATCAACTGGAACAACGGCTCGAGGGGGAGACAAATAAGTGAAAGATCTCAGATATTGAGACTGAAATAGCAGAGGAAAGCACTACTAAAAGACAAAAAGGGAACGATAAGACTGACAACGAGTCATCTACGTTACCCGAATTACATGACATTACAGACGATGATGAGGACGACGATGATCAGTTTACAATAACATCGGCTGAAAGCGCATATCTAGCATTCAGTGAGACTACACTCGGTAATAAGGACCCAAAAACCCTGATAGAGGTGAAACAATCGCCCGAATGGCCACAATGGGAGAAAGCCATCGAGACTGAACTCGAAACACTCAATAAAATGGGTACCTGGGAATTAGCCGAAGCACTGAAAGATCGGAAACCCATATCAAACAAATGGGTATTCGTTAAGAAATATGGTAAAGATGGAAATCTACAAAAATACAAAGCTCGACTTGTAGCCCAAGGATTCAGTCAAATCCCAGGGATAGATTACAACGAGACTTTTTCACCAGTCATGCGTCTTGAGACTATAAGATCCATTATCGTACTAGCAGTCGCTGAAGACTGGGAAATACAACAAATGGACGTTAAAGGCGCATACCTTAACGGCAAACTAAAAGAGGATATATACATGAGCCAGCCAAGCAGTTATGACGATGGCACATCCTGCTTATGTTGACTAATAAAGACTATCTACGGACTTCGTCAATCTGGTCGTGAATGGAATGAGGAATTCAACTCATTTTTGAGTCGAATAAAATTCAATCGATTATATTCCGATCCGTGTGTCTACATTAGACGAACGGAAAATACAATCAAAATCATTACAGTATGGGTCGACGACCTATTACTCTTTACCAATAAAAAGGATTGCATGTCCGATCTCAAACAAGAGCTAAAACAGTTGTTCGAAATCACTGATCTGGGTGAGCTGAACAAACTAGTTGGACTCGAAATCACATGAGATCGAAAGCGGGGCACATTATGCATTCGTCAGACAAAGTATATCGAGGAACTACTCGAAAAATATGATATGCAGAACACAAATCCAGTGTCTACACCGCTCGATCTGAATATTAAGCTCGAACCGCGAGCAGAAGCAAACGACGCACCAACCCAAAATAGCAATTATGCATCACTAATGGGATCGCTTATGTACGCTGCCATCAGGACACATCCCGATATAGCATATGCGGTAAACAAGCTATGTGCGTTCAATAATAATCCAGATATGGTTCATTGGAGCACAGCAAAATGAGTACTTAGATATCTAAAAGGGACTAAGGAACTAGGACTCGTATATGCTCATAATCCAGATGTAAAGGATTTCCATGGCTATGCAGACGCCAGTTTCGCCAATAATTATGACCTTACATCCACGAATGGTAACGTCTTTTTCCTAAGTGGAGGCGCTATCACGTGGAGTTCCAAAAAGGAAAACGCACTGACATTATCCACTGCCGAAGCAGAATATGCCTCGATGGCAAACACAGGCAGAGAGATAATTTGGTTATGCAACCTTTATACGGAACTTGGTTTTAAACCAACTAAGTCCACATTATTGTATGGTGATAATAAATCTGCAATAGCTATAGGGACAAACGCACAATTCCATAAACGATCAAAACATTTTGATCTACGAAATC
>JBBPSY010000197.1:0-18392 GCA_038093855.1 Rugiboletus extremiorientalis
AGCGGGAAGCCGAACGAAAGCTCTCAGAAGCACAGGCCTGGAAGGCAAAACGGAAATGGCACAGGAAAAACCAAGGTTTGTCACCCCCACCTCGTATTTTAATGCTGACTATGGGTTTGGCTCTAACAATATAGCCCTATCCGAACAAGGAACACAACACTCGCTCGAAGGATCGTGCAACAACAGGTGCACCACCGCCGACAGAAGCTCACAGCGCTCTCAAGAATGGTCTTGGCACATCAGAAAATACGACTTAGGCTTCCTAGATCATCGACTACAGTATTGGCTATGCCTATCAGCCAGCCGGTGCTCTCCATCATCAACCGTTCGTCCCATACCTGTACTCTGTCGCCACTTTCCTTGTGGTGTGAATATCCCCTCTTGGACTTTGCATGATTACTTCAACGAAGGACCTCGATTGCTGCGGAATTGTGTCGCTCAACCCAGTATTTCTATGTACCGTAAGCACGCTGTGATGTGTATCATCTCCACATGTATTCTACTACCCATTGCCAATTCACTGTGATGTGATTTTGATCGCCATAATGGGTGTATTCAAGCGGTTTGGGCACGAAATATTGTTGGCATGGTGGCGTAAAATCAGTGTTAATGTCACGAAATTATAGTGCTTTTGTGTAGAATTTCTAGTAGCAAAAATGGCCATTCAGCGCCATCCGAGAACATTGAAAAAAAGTGTACTTGGCACAAGTTAGTAGTATACGCGACTATGAATATACAGTGACTTTTGGCGCTATTTATTGGTGACTTCACTTCCCTCAGTGCATATGGATAGAGACTTCCATGGTATAACACCATCTAATGAGGAGAACATGGGCGCCATCGCGCACGACACACGTTTCTTTTGACAGTAATGCACCCGACCACAATCATGCCACAGTGAAGTACCAAGTACGTTGCGCTGCGTATTCTCACTGCAACAAGATTGGCAGTGGTGACAGTGGCAAGAGAGATGACACGTCCGACACGCCATTGTTCGATCCTGTGCACACCGAGAGGTATGCACAAGTGGCACGGACGTGCCATTGACGTATTGATGCTTGCTCACAGTGCTACATCGTTAAACAGCGCCGTTTGAATGCTGACCGGGATCTAAAACCAATCAGGGACGACTAGCAGAAGGGGGGAAAGCTGTTGTTCGGATGTTGCTTCGAGGGCTATGCGACGGGACCGTGGCGTCAGCCCAGGAGAGGGGAGGGGAGGAATGAAGGGTGTGTGTGTAGCCTCGAGAAGGGGGGAGGGGAGGAATGAAGGAGGAATGTGTAGCCTCAAGGAGTGGGAAGATGGTGTATGTATTTCCTCGGTGAAGAGGGGAATGACGGGAGAGTGCATTTCCTCGGGAAAGGGAAGGGTTGTGTATCCTTCCCCAGGGAGGGGGGGGATGAAGGGACCGTCTACAGCCTGATATTGGTCAGTGATAGCGCTCAACGGCCGATCACAGTCAAGATATAATGCCTTGGTAAGGTCAGAAGTGTCTCCGACCAGTGCAAAGCGGACACGGAACAAATGTGCGAGGTTGCCTCGTGACATGGCACGCATAGGATGTCCCCCAGGCTGAAGTTCCAATGCATTGCTTTCGAGGTCTACTGCCTCGTTGAGATCAAATGGTATTCCGAGCTGTGTGAAACGGGTGTAAAGGGACATCGCAAGGTTCTCTAGTGACTGGGCTCGATAAGGATCCCCTTCGGGGCGAAGTTCCAGTACATTGCGTTCGAGTGTAATTGCCTCCTCAAGGTCGGATAGTACTCCGAGCTCCATAAAACGAGTGTAGAGGCAACTCGCGATATTGTCCAGCGAAATGGCTCGATGAGGATCCCCTTCTGGGTGAAGTTCCAGTGCATTGCGATTGAGGGCAAGCGCCTCATCGAGGTCATACAGCCTTCCGAATCTAAACTTTGTAAAACGTCCGTAGAGGCAATTCGCGACATTGCCAAGTGAAATAACTCGATGAGGATGTCCTTCGGGGCGAAGTTCTAAAACATTGCGTTCGAGGGCAAGTGCCTCGTCAATGTCAGATAAGTCTCCGAGCCGGTGGAAACGGATAGAGAGGCAACTAGCAACGTTACCGAGTGAAATGGCTCGGTCAGGATGTCCTTCTGGGCGGAGTTCCAATATCTTGCGTTCGAGGTCAAGTGCCTTTTCGAGGTCGGACAGCACTCCGAATTCGCTGAAACGGTTGTGGAGGCAATTGACGATGCATTGTAGTGAAAGGACATGATCGGGATGCCCTTCAGGGTGGAGTTCCAATGCTTCACTTTCAAGGGCAAGCGCCTCATCGTGGTCAGATCGTACTCCGAGCTGGGCAAAACGGGCATAGAGACAGCTTGTAATTCTGTGCAGGGAAAAGACTCGATGGGGATGTCCCACAGGACGAAGCGCCAACGCCCTCCGTTCAAGGGTAAGCGCTTCGTCAAGATCAGAGAGCATCCCTAACCGTGCGAAACGGGTATAGAGGCGATTCGCAATGTTGCCCAATGAAATGGCTCGATGAGGATGCCCTTCTGGACGATGCTCCAACGCCCTCCGTTCAAGGGCAAGTGCTTCGTCAAAATCAGAGAGCATCCCTGACCGTGCGAAACGGGCATAGAGGCAATCCGCAATGTTGCTTAATGAAATGGCTCGATGAGGATGTCCTTCCGGACAAAGCTCCAGTGCACTGTGTTCCAGAGCAAGTGTCTCTTCGAGGTCAGGCAGCATTCCAAGCTGGGTGAAACGGGAATACAGAGAGCTTGCGAGGTTCCCAAGTGAAAAAACTCGGTGAGAATGCCCTTCAGGATGAAGTTCCAATGCGCTGCGGTCGAGAGCAAGTGCCTCATTGAGGTCAGATAACCTCCCGAACAGCATAAAACGGGTGTGGAGGCAGTTCGCGAGGCTGGCTAATGAAAGGGCCCGGTCAGAATGGCCCTCGGGACGAAGTTCAAATACATGGCGTTCAAGGGCAAGGGCATCGTCGAGGTTGGACAGCACGCCGACCTGGGTGAAACGGGTGTGGAGGTAATTCGCGATATTGCCCAGTGAGACGGTTTGATGAGGGTGGCCTTTGGGCAGAAGTTCCAACGCGTTCAATTCGAGCGCAAGCGCCATCTCGACATCAGACAGCGTTTCGAGCTGCGTAAACTGGGCATAGAGGGAATTCATAATGTTGCGCAGTGGAGCAGCTCCAAGAGGATGTCGCCCGGGGCAATGTTCTAACGCACGGCATTGGAGGGAAAGCGCCTCCTTCCAGTCTGATATCTCTCCTCTTTGGAGGAATCGGTCGTATAGTAAGAGAATGAGGCGACGTAGTGAATTGGCTTGATCGCCGGGGTGCATTTCAGTGTGGGGTTGTAATTTATCACGACCGAGCATGATTTGCTTGTCGAGTTCAGACACCATGGTGGGGCAAAAAGCATGAATCTGTCAGATTCTATTTGAATGTCAGTCAGTCGTTTTCGAATTGCAGGCATACCCCTTATGGTTCCTTTTTTTCTTGAATACAATGGTCGTCAAGTGTATGATATTCTAAGGGGTGTGTGAGCCTGTGGGTATCCTATCGTGAGGTGCCGTGATGGGCCATGGCGGTGCCGTTCTGAATCACACGAATGATAGCGCGAACAGATATACTAGTACCATCAGTGGGGAAGGCCAGTGGGTTAGCGGTTTCGCAACGTTCGCTGTAGTGACATGCATGTCATTTTCGACAGTGCAGTGACAGCAACCATAGTTATCTGGTCAAAGTAATCTCATTTCAATAGTATGTACACTGGACGGGAATCGCCCTCTCGGACAGCTCATTCCATAGGCCAATACATGGAGGGAGCACTTGTGCCACAACAACTCGTTTCCACCCCCATCATCAAGCCTATTCGCGGTCTTTCCTGGGTAGCATTTTCATGGGATCACTGCTGGGTCCATTGCGTTCAACTGTAAGGGTATCGTATACTTTCTTGTGCGCGAGGTTACATTACCATCATCTCCCTCAAATGTGCCTCTTCGATACGAGGCACAAAATCAGCCTCAAAATGCGGCAGGTGGGACACGATGTTGTCCTTATCCGGTGTAGTATCGATCGGTGCTTCGGGACGCTCAATGATTCGAAAGGACCATAAGAGGAGTGCAAGCGTGATGAATAACGAGCGATTTGCGAGATGCATTCCTGGACACGCCCTTTTTGTAAATGGCATTATCGCGTCGGTGACCCACGAATTCATTAGCTGCAGGGCGAGTAGTAGGACACACCCTTACCTTCGACCAAAGCCAAACGAATAGCAATTTATGTCATTGCGGAGTTGGCCATTTTGGTCAAGCCAGCGTTGGGGGTCGAACTTTTCAGGGTCAGGGAATGCGATCGGGTCTCGACTGATGGCCCTGTATAAGTTCCTCAAAACCTCGGTTACTCGTGTTTCAGTAATTTGAGGGAGAAATCCTACATACCACTGGTTTCCGGTGATAGTCGTGCCAGCAGGAATATAGTAGCCTCTCTGTCATTGATACGAGGTCAACTCAGCAGCTCTTTGTAGAAAGCAAGACATACCCAGATAATATCCCTTGTCGAACGATGCGGAAAACCTATGAAAACAATTGGGAAGAAATTTTTTGGAAAGATTCAAATTGGTTACCGAGTGGTGTAATAGGTCTCCATCGGAGCACCTCTGAAATAAAAGCATGTAGTTGGGGGATATCATTCCAGTCGTTCCAGCTCGGTACTGAGAGTAGGGAAGATGAGACGTTACGGGGCCAAGCAGAGGATGAACAAACTCGCGTCTACCCCTGCCAACAACCCTGTCCAATTCCTCTTGTACCCGCAATTGTGCATCAGGGAAGCAAGCTGCAGCCATGACCATCGCGATAATACCATCCGAAGTCTATGACCTTCCGCTTAGTCCACTTGAAGGATAGTAAGGGAAACCGCACACCGTGTCGGATCCCGCTTCAAACATAGTTCCAGCAAGGAAAGCCATTTCATCAAAGGTCATTTGATGCTCTTTGACATTTTCTAATAGCGTTCTCGAAAATGACGAACCGGCATCATCCGATGACTAGAGGGTTCTTGTTGGTAAGTTACACCGTCATGTGTTACTGATACAAGACAAGAAGAACTCGCCATCGCACGTTCCACACGGTTCAACTGACTTTGGTAAAACTTGAGATCTGACTTGTAGAATCCCTTAAGGCGCCTTCCATATCCAGGAACGTATTTCAACCAAGGGAAGCGATCGACGAGATAAGCACCGGGTCGCATCCCTTCGATAAAGTGCTCGATGATTTGCTTCACCCCAATGAATTCTGGATCCTCGATAGACGTGGGGCTTGATTTTCCATACGTCACACGTAGAATAACGGATGCGGAATACCTGGAATAACATACACTAGCATCAAACAAAATACATACTCGACACACTGGAACGCACCGGTATGCATGTTTTTGATGGTTTCGTGCGTCACAGAGAATATCGAGGATGAATATCCTTGCTTCCTCGAATTGGATATCCCTATACAATAACACTACCCTGGCTTGAAAATGTGTGTGGACGGCCTTCCTGAGCCGACGAAACCTCTCGCCGCTACCTACGAACGTAATTCGGTTGCCTCCCGAGAGAAATTCACTTGCAGAAATCATTGTAGGACGGTCTGCGAGTGCGCTACCCTCCTTTTCCATGATTTCGGTTGCTGCCTGGAGATAAGAAACCAACACAAGTAAGGGACTCGTTGATATTTGAAAGCGAGTGGCGATGAAATTATATCTTACGTCGACCCGTGCAATAACCATGGAAATCTGACTGCCCTGACGGAGTGTGATCACAGGACCGTACTCGTTCGCCCAGTCGTTGAACGTAGTACCGATACTTAATAACGACCAACCAGTCAGCGCATTGGGAAAAGTTAGCGAGGATCGTCTGACTTCACAGTAGGCATGACATTGTGCCAGAACCACCGCGAAGGGGGACCGGGAGGGAGTGGGCGCCCTTCCTCTAGGGTTGATTGACGTTTCTCATGAAGAATACTGGCAGCTACTAAAGTGACGACGACAGTTGCCACCGTGACGATAGCAATCAGAGACTCGGATGGGCTGATAATGAGCATGTTTGTTATGTGTGACAGACCCTTCAAAGAATTATCGCAAGTCGGTGAGGCCAACAACGTGGGATACAAGTAGATACCAACCTGATATATAAGTCGAGGAACACCGCCTGTCATGGTCAATGTTTGGCTCCACCCAAACTCCGTTTGGCAGTACCCCCGATCATCGGGACGGTGCATGAAACGGGGCAGGACACGTTGCATGCTTTTGAGATTGCAACACCCCACTTGTCCAATGGCGTTTAGCGAGGCAAATGGCAGTATCCCCAGCCCCAAAATTGCTTGTTCGAGCCTGCTATTGGGTCGTGGAGGTGTCGTGGATTCGTGATTGACAAATTCATGATAACGCGACCGAGACTCGCTGGCTCTGCAGATTTGTGACTGAAATAGAACTGATACATACTAATCGTCGAGTTGAATATTTGAGATCGCGTTGGAAGACGGGAATGTCCGGAAACTAAGCGGACTGTGCGAAGTGGCGGGACACTGACCACTGGGCAAATTTAACCTCCATTGTTGTAAAACCTGTTCAAATGCCGTGTGACTTACTGTAAGTATACCTATTGCTATGTTTAGGGATGGTGGCTGTAGTAACTTCTAGGAAGGATGATCCAAGGATGATCGATGCTTGACGAGAATTTCTGGCGAGGTGCGGCGTCGAATCATCAGCGAGTCATCTCCGAGATCTCGTTCAACGAGCAGGTCGCTAAGAAACATCACCTGTTTCAAGACTTCTGATCAAGCTCAAGCCTATCAAGACATTCTAGCAAAATGGAGTCAGTCCGCCAGTGTTGGAAACGTTTGTCCATACTATCTAACTGACGAGTCTTATGCTCCCCAGGTGAACTTGAAGTGTGAAAAGTCCCAGGTAATACCCGTTGCGTACTTGGGGCCAAGAACGCGAGACTTGGTTGGTAATGCAGCAAGGTCACTTGCTCAGCGTCTCTGAGATTGTCAACATGTGAGGGTCAGAGCCCTTGGTGAATTTCCGAATTTCCAAAGGACGGGCCTCCTTGTGTGACTCGCTTCGTTTGGACTTTGAGCACAATATTCCGACAACCACCCCGTTTTTCTGTGCGCTACATAAGGACCACCAAGGATTTTGCAGGGTGAGTTATCCTATATGGCAGGTGGGCTAGAGAGTCTCGTTTAACCTCCCATGTGGCCAAGAGCCTTAGAGTGGACTCAGCGAGCAACATTCACCAAGCCTCTAGCTTGTTTGGTTAAGATCATACCTTCGACTTGATGATGGCGAGGGGCTTTCCAAAGATCAAACTATTTGAGATGTAGTATTCACATGGAAGGCGATTGTAGGTACAAAATATAGGTGAAATCCTTAGGCTCTTCGATTCCTCAGCCAACATCGCCAATGCCTCTGCAATGTACAGGCCGTTCACTGGCGTACTTGTTAGGGTGACTAATGAGGATGAATGTCTTGAACCCTACACTTGCTTGGTCAAGGGCGCCGCATGGTGTCGTTGGAAACGAACCAAAAGAATATTGCCGAGGTTACTCAGATAAACAGGTTTGTCCGGGTGACTGTTAGGGGTAGTCTGTACAGCCTTGTCGAGCCACTCGATTGCTCGCTCAAGGTCGCGGGCGTCGCCACACAGTTGAAAGCGTCTCTTCAACGCAAGACCGAGGTTGTTATATCTGACAGGCCTGTCGAAGTAGGCATCAGGAGGTTCCTGCGCGGCTGCGTCCAATGTTGAGATTAACTCGTCGAGCTCGGCCAAGTCATCAGTGTCACTGAGTTTGACACGTTCGTATGTCTGAAGTGCGAGAGCCGCAGCACGACGTTCATGAGTCCCCTCGGGACAAATCCCCATGAGCTCATCGACGAGCTTGCGTAAGTCGCCTTTGGAGGGTTCGTTTGCCACTGCCCCATAACGGTACAAAAGTGCTTGGGACAGATGTAGCAACGTTAAAGGCCGATCCTGGTGGCCACCGCGGCGCAACTCGAGTGCTTGTCGATGATGTGAAATAGATTTGTCAAAGTCGTGGTGTGTACCGCGAGACTGATAGGTAAGAAACTCTGCTTTGGCGAGGTTGAACAGGGCAGCGGCGCGATATTGTTGCTGATCATCAGGGCAGTCAGCCAGAGCCCGTTTGAAGTGTGCAACAGAAGATTCGAGATCGTCTTCGTTGTGATAACTATAGTAGCGAAGAAGGGCTTCGTGCCCTTTGTCTGTTGCATCCTTCGCTCCCACAAGCACTGGAGAATCGTCCCGATCCAGCTAGGAGACCCAAGGGTTCAGAGGAGAGACAGCGGTAATAACCCCACTTTGCTTACACCATCAATGACTGGACTTGAACCAGATATCCCATGATTGCAATGCCATCGTTGTACAGCAATGAGGAGCGAAGAACAGGGTGACACATATTTCCCCTCCCTCTCAGAAAATGTGAATGCTGTAAACACTTGAGTACCTGCATCGCAAAGAAAAAATCTCGATCCTTACGGTCAACCCGGTCAAGTAAATCGCCTACCCTTATTTCTAATGTGCGGAGGGGCTCTCCTCTTCCCAGCATTGGGGAAAATTCAAAAGATGCATAAACAACCAGCCGGACCATGATAGTCGGGTCAGATGGCCTGAAGGGTTATTAACGCCGATAAACACAAAGACAACTCAATGGGATCGCACAGGTGAATCCGGTCGTCCCATTGAATAATGTGATCATAAACTGGTGCAGGCTTATTTTTGGTTCGTCTGGGTGTCCCCCCATGAAAGTCAACCTGAACATAAAATCCAACAGGAACACGCCCAAGACCAACAGTGACATTTTCGGCCCTCATATCTACGGGACGGTTGTCGCATTTTGATGTCCACCACACCAAGAGGGACATACGCGTAATAACGATTTGCTCATCCTCGGCCAGACATGTAGATTGTGAGGACTCCGATTCGTGAGGTGCGTCGTCAGTGGGCTTGCTACCAGTGCAGCTTAGTTAACAAGTCAAACGCTGGGGAGACAAACCTTACATTTGGCTTTGTAAGTAAACCGCATCTAAGACAAAGAGTTAGGAGCAGTCAACGTTATGTCACGAAAATACCTGCTATGGTCAGAATGGCAAACGTATTCCTTTGCTAAAAACTCCTTGAGTGTGCTTTCTTGCATTAGCTCCGAGTGCGACAACTGGACGAGAGGTCAATATGTGAATTTCCGGGATACAGACCTAACATCATGCCTTTTCCAACATGCTTATCCATTCATTATCATGAGTGATGGCCACCTGGGCTTTAGAATTCTAGCAAAAACCATCAAAATACTGTAGTATTCGTCAGCTGACCGTGCAAACCTTCTCCAGTAGGTAACGGTTAATGAGGTCTGAGTAATGGAGGGGCTGTATGGCAGTTTAGTCATTGTAGACGTGGTATCTGAAATGATTGTGCTGACCTGAGACAAACGCGGGTTGTACTCGACAGCTATACTAATCAGTATTGTTAGGACGAGATGACCAAAGTGCTCACTAGCGATACGAGGTAACCATGCTGGGGACATTGCGAACAGCTTCGCGAGAAGCGCAAGAAGTATTGCAATGAATGAGCCGAAAGTACTTTGCCATCCTGTCACATGCTGGACCACGGTCAACCGACTCCCAGCCCATCTCACCGTCATTTTGAAACCCTTTATGAGGACGGTTTGGTTCTCGTAGCTGTTATTTCTTGGACCCGGTCGGGAATCTACGTCGAATGCATACTTCCATTTGTATGCTCCAGCGTCACGGCCAGTGGTTTTCCCATCCGGTTGTTCAACAAAGATTTCCCCGCCTGGACGTCCCTTGTCGAACGATCCCAGGCTCCATGAACGTGTTTTGTAGACACCAGTAACCAGGTAAAGGGAGTCCTGTTGGGCGAATTCACACCATGGAAGGGCATATTTTGCGGCAACATCTCGGAACGCCTCCAACACCTGTTGGTTCTGGAGCTCAGAGAGCGTGGCGCCCGATGGGAGGATAAGTATAGCGCCTGTATTGGAGGTCGCAGCGAATTTATAAGCCACCCTCAAGAGTAATATCATGTTAGAATTCAATATGGTTACACTGCTGGCATATAGGTACCTCGATTCATCTAGCTGCCGCTCGACACCAGTCATGAACAGATGGTCTTCGGGGAGGGCAAGTGGAAGCTTGGTATATGAATTATTAAGCGGAATAGGTTCGTATGGAGGAACACCATATTCACGAAGCTTGTCGGGCAGGGGAAACCCTATGTTGAAAAGGAGGATGAATTCGCCATAGTCGTTAACATATCCGACATCGCCAATCTGAAAGCCTTCCTTGTCATATGGTTCTTCGAGTTGACCGCTTGGCTCGGGAGTGCGCAGAGGGTACCCGCGATTCTGGTGTAGGTTGGTTGCATACACACCCTGTGGGGGGCTACTCATTTGGCGTGTGTCGGGTCGTTGACGAGCGCTAGCACGCCTGCCAGAATCGGATGCAGAATCCTAGCCCCATCGTCCAGAATTGAACTTCTTTCCCAGCGTCCAGTAATTACATACTTATGCTGTTCTTTGGTAACGTCAAGGCTGTGCGTGGTGCCAGTAGGGCAGCTTGAGGGCCTTGAGGCACCAGCGCTAGAGCCGCTGACTACCTCAGCCAGAAGGTTCTGGCGCCAGTCCTGCGTCGCACCGTGACTACTTCGCATCACAAGCTGGTTGAAGTAAAATGTCTGGGAACTGCAAAGCTCTGGTGCGTCCCACGACCCTCACAACCCTGCTTCTATCTGAGTCCTACGATCTCTAGTGGCAATTTGAGGAGGGAACACCGGTTGAGGTTGACCAGCGTGCATTGATCCACAAAGTCCTCGCACGTTATCCAGGCGAGTTCACCTGTGAGAGTGACATTCGTTTCATCCAAAAGATCCTCGTTATTGACTCCATTCCCAACGTTCTTACCGTGCCAGTGTTCCGGGAACTCCTTCAAAACTCCGACGATGCTCATTCTTCCACCGTCGAAATTCACTTTGAAACTGCAATGTCAAAAGAGGTGGATAATAGTCAACTTACATCACTTGATGTAAGGTCTTCCGATGTAAGAGCATGTCCTCCCGTGCCATCCCGGACATTATTCACCTGGCTTTTCCCCTCTGGAGATTGTCCAATGGACCTTTAAGAACAATGGGAAGTCGTTCACGCCGGATGATTGGACCCGGCTCGCAAAGATCGGTGTGTGAATTGTCTCTCACCGATGCGGAAGCTGTCATGTAACTTGTTCTATCTAGCCAGAGGTAATCCCGACCCGCGGAAAGTCGGCGCATTTGGTGTTGGTGAGTCAAACACCTGCTTTGGTCACAGTGGTTAAACAGACGTCCTCTGGAAGGTTTTTACAGCTTGTTTTCTGTGACTGATAGTCCGGCCGTATCATCGGGCAGTATGTCATGTTTACCTTTCGACTAGAATTGGGAATAAAGTTAGTTGAAGGGCATAGGATGGAGTTCTACTGGAAGGATGGCATGGATCAGGTACGAAGATCTTTGATTTTAAGGGGCTATATCCTCATCCAGAAAGTAGCTGTATGTGCGCCAAGGAAATCTTTCCTCTGAGGGGACTCTATCCCCATGGACAACGATCCAGATTCCGCTACGCGAGCCTGGTCCAGTGTCTGGAGTAACTGATTTGTTGCGATTTATTGCGACATCAATCACTTTCATGGTACATCTAAAGGATATAGCAATTTTTATCGACGAGCGTTGCATTGGACGCGTCGAGAAGTTCCCGGGACCCACTGAAGTTGTTGATCCTCCTATTGCCCTTGAGCGCTCCGGTCCCTCGAAGATAATGGTTGTGGATCGGCTGCAACGCCATCGTAAGCTTCATTTGAGTCAACAAGTGCATATCCTGACCACGGCGTTGAATTAGGATTCACAATCCGAGTCAAAACCCTGATTGAGACTCAGGAGTCACGATCAGCGGGTGTTTTGGAATTCTATGAACAGTGCGACTTGTCCTCTGCCAGTCAATCTCCATCTCAGCTCGATAGTGCCTCTCTTCCAATGCACAACGGTCATCCTGCACGTCTGTGTACAGCGGAACTGGCACTAACCGTATTCAGCGTCGAGGTGGATGTCAATGTAAACGAAAAGCTCTCGAAAGAGCTGGTACGGAGTACTGCTAAGGAACCGCCATCCCGACTCGTGTATAGCTTGGTATATGTGGGTTCTTCTGGATTGGTTATTCGATGTTGAACACTTACGGATACACCACGATTAGACTGGGAAAGACGAGTACGACCGAAGCATCATGGATCAAGAGCATCACTCTGTCACATCTATATTCCGAGGGCTTCGCGCCGATTTGAATGGGTTTGTACTCTTGGTATGAACAACGAACGCTATGACTGATTCCAAACTAGGGCATTGTATCCTCGGATTTTCATTGTGCGTGTACTATTCCTCCTTATATTCCTGGGTTTGTTAATGTCTTCTTCCAGGGTCATTCCACTAGTCAGACTACGGGGATCGGTGGCCACATGGCATCACACTTTATTCCTACTGTTGAGCGTGAATCGATAGATCTAGTGTAAGCTACTTCTCTTACATCGGTGGTGTCCAATTACTCACATGACGAAGTGACAGGAATGTTGCTAGTATGTATCCTCACTCGTTCAAAAGACAAGGTACTAAGTGCTGGTAACTCGCTCAGTCTGGAATCGTGAATTATTGTATATCGGGGGACTCCTGGCTCGTACCGTTTACGAGTTAGAGCTCTCCGTTATTCAAACCTCCTGGGAGGAAGCAACCGAATGTATTGATGCCCCTGATTCCTCACAGCCGGATATTCAGGACCAGCTATGCGAGCGCTTCATTCATGTTCTCAGGTTTTTCACCTGTTACCATTCGACGCCCTCATCAAGAGTTGCAAAGCTGTTACAGAACTCGTTCTATGCGTGTTCTACTTCCCCTCTAAGGCTCCTCTCCTCTATCGGCGTCCATTATGCCTCAGACATCAGATCGTTCGACCAGCTTTGTAACAAGTTCCTGAAGCACGTACCCATGCTTTCACCAAAGGTCACCCGTGTAGCGGAGCGAATCATCGACGCGCTCCCAGACAAAGACCGGATATACTCCATAACACTGTTGGATGTATTACAAGATCTGCGCAAACATACTCTCGATCATTTGGAGCTTATTGCTTGTCTCCAATGGGAGATACAGCATGGTTCAACCGCGGGTATGACTGAGTTGCTACAAGTGACAAGCTTCTGGAGCACGGGTGGAGCAATTATCCAACTCTCCTCCATACAACAATTTGTCAATTCACACGGCCTTGGGGGCCACATCCCGCCAGATGGACCGCTACCCCCATCTGTCATACCTATTGAGATCGCCAGCAACTTTAATCCCGCACAGCTCACAAGTTTCGGCTGGGGAGAGTTCACGATCGTCGACTGGTTACGATACATCTCACAACCAGAGATCAGAGCAGCCAATCCAAAATATGACTTTATTCAGTCAATGGACTGGGCTGAGTGTGTCCTGCGCTCTGTTTCCTCTGCATGGTCATCCTCGGATGAGATACGTCGCTTGGCCAAGTCGGTGTTCATGAGCGAGAAGTGCATCCCAACGATGCATGGCTTATATAGCCCAGAGGATTCATATCTTCCTAGGTCGGACAACCCCGCGTTCGAATATCTACGTCTCCCCATAGTCCGGTTCCCTTCAGGCCGTGGAATGACCCCAGAGATGCAGCGTCTCCTTACATCTCTAGGAGTTCAACAACATCTTCCCCCTCGACTTCTATTGACACAGTAAGTTGATGTGATTTTCTTAACCTGTTCACTTGACCACTATACACCAGGATGGTAGGAACAGGAAAGTGGAGAACGTCGGATCTCATCAACTATCTTGTTCAAGTGGCCGACAGCCTGAGTCCAGCGGACATCGCCGAGCTGAAGTCATCTGACGCTTTCACTAAGGAAGGTGTCCAGGAAGACATCAACAAGACACATTTCCGTGCCGATGAGCTCTACCCTCCCATAGACTGCTTCCGGCAACTCAATTTGCCACTGATTGAGTGGAAGCAGAAGTCAAAATGGCAGGATACAACCCCCGAAGGTGGATTTTTAACCGTTCCCTCGGCTTTCACTGACATCTTACTTTGAAGCTCAACTCTTGTATCGTTTTGGCTTGCGTCGCTTCCCACCTTTGGAGGTGATCGTGAACCTGTCTTCGCAAGACACCACGATTGGGACGAGCGCTTTTGACTACTTGTGTACCAACCTTCACTCGGTATATTCCGGTTACAATCCTGACAACTTCCAACATATCGCGTTTGTGCCAGCGAAAAATTCGAGCGGCCAGCGTATAGAAAAGCTGAGAGATGTATTGCGATTTCGTTACCTCTAAATTTTGTCCTCATCAATATTTCGCTTCAGGTATTCTTGGATAATAAATGGAAAGTTCTAGGATTTTCCGTCGTACGGCACGGATACCGGGAGAATGTCCTCGAAGAGCTGGGGGTACAACAACACCCACCTTCTTCGTCACTTCTTCGCGTGCTGGAGACAGAACCACCACCCAATGAAGAAATAGCTCGTCAGTGGTTTGAGATCTTGTCCAATCATGTTTCAAGTGCGCAATCTTCATACCTGTCCCACAAGGAGATTTTGATGTCAGGCCAGGCTTTACACAGAATGAGCTCGACACTCTTTCTCAGTCACCAATGGTTCCAAAGACCGTTTCTGGGGACCGGAAGTGGCTGACTCCCATTCAATGCTACCTGGGAAAGAGCACGAAACACGACTTGTATTCGCAGCTGTTTCACTTTGTGAATTTTGGCGCTGGCGCAGTTCAATTTTTGCGCGCTTGTGGCGCCAAGAATGAACCCTCTGAAGAAGATGTTGCGGTCAGCCTGGTCGACAACTACGAGGAATTCTATAGACTCGCAGGACGCGAAAGGTAAGCATACACGTATCATCCAGACTACTACTACAAATGGTGGACGGCACAGATTCTTGCAAGAATTGCGTGATCTCGCAGCCCGTCACACGCGTATTTCCAATAATACAATAAGTAAAATGAGATTCAAACCCGTTTTACTTGGTACACGACATGAGAAAAACGTGGACCCAAAGGAATGGAAGTACACCTACTCACTCTCGGAACCTAGGGAAATTGTCATTGTGGACGACATACATACCTACCAGCTCTTTTGTGACTCGCTTATCACTGCACCACAGGATATGGCTCCTGAACTCGAGGGTACGGACGGATCATTGCCCGAGATTCCTGATTGACTGAACATGATGCACTAGAGTTTTACGTGCTACTCGGGTGCAAGTATTTAACCACGGTCGTTCGGGACCAATGCAAGCCATCCATCGAAAAGGAAGAAACGACGATGGGTTCCGAATTCCGAGCTTTAATCCAACAAAGGCTATCGCTCTTCCTGCACCACTACTCAGGATTCCAGCGCAGAGCTTCTGTACCCGAATGTTCTAGCTCCAATGATATTACCATCAAGATCTGGAAGGAGCTGTTGGTTTCTCAAACCCTCACCATGGGGAACAAGAAAGTGACGAAAGAACGACGTGTTTGGGCAACTGCAAGCTCCGAGCAAGGAACGATACAGATATGGTTTTCTTACAGCGCAAAGCGAGATATGTACGAGTGAGTGTGTCCGATGGCAACGTCTATCTATTCTTGGTACTCAGAAAAGTGAAAAGACTTGCAGTCTCCTTATGTCGGGTGTTGTTTCGCACAGTAAACCTTAGCGATGCCCTACTCCTTTCCACGATCCTTTCTGAGGACCTCGATGTTTTGAAGGGGAGAGGCTATGAGGGTCAGTTCGGTCTGCTTCAACCAACTAATGAGAAGTTGACACCTATGCTGCAAAACACAGTTGACCTAGTCCTCTCGCGCCAAAACCATCCCGATGTCCCGGGTCTGGCTGGCGCAGCGAACCCATGCAGTTCGATTACGCCCCGGAAACACAGCCTCCCCTTCATCGATTCTATGATACAGCTTCCCGGGCCGGAAACAGTCGTCGACCCTATGGATCCATGTGCTCAATCCACCACAAATCACCTCCGCTTACTTGGAGGCGGCGATGTTCCAATCGGCCCATCTTCTCCACCCTCTGAGTTGTCTCTCACTGTCACCAAGGTCACGAACAATATTCGTGATGTAGTTCGTGTCGTGAGTCGCAGAATTGTGCCGAGCATTGAGGCCTCCGTTACCGCGACTACGATACTTCCCCCGTCTCCTTGGTACGCATATCCATGGAACGCCAATATGCCAGTAGTGTATTGATATACTCTCTCAGGGATCCACGCCAGGTGATGCCTCAAAGCTACATAAGTGAGTTACAAGAAGCCGGATCTTACCTTCTCTGACCGACTGTACAGAATCCACCGTAAAGAGATCTATCCAAGCATGTAATTCCAGAGAACGAAGGACTTTCCATCATCACAATGATGCGGATATGAACAAGTTTTTGAATGACGGCTTCTGTGGCATTTCCGAACCCATTGAGAATCTACTGCTCCTTGGTAAGTGAGTCACAACTCCCCTCATTCTTTCCGACTATAAAATGCCCAGGACAAGTCAAAGGCGTGGATGTCTATGCTCGTCAAGGTAATCTGCCAAAAGTATGCTAGTGTAACTAAACGTGAACCACCCTTTTCGGATAGGTGTTCCCGACGCCGATACATTCATGGAGCACATGGAAGAACCGCTCGCTTTTTTCATGAACGTTATCATCCCCATTTCCAAGATCTACGATCTCCCTTTGGAAGCAATGCGCGTATTCTATGACGTCACCTCTGGGTGTATTGCGTTCAATTCCAAAGGTACCTTATACCTTAACCTTCGGTACTTTGAAGCGTGGCGTGAGTATCATTTAACCTGAATATGGATTGACCTTACTGCCCTCCCCCAACGAAAAAGACTACCAGGAGGTCAAGAGCGGCAACACACGACGAGCCCTGTCATCATGGTTCGTCACCATCCATTTCGTTCGTCGGTATTCCGTGATGGTTGCTGGTATGCTCCTTTGAACTAGGTTCCTTACCTTTGCCCACGAAATCGCGCACAACATTGTCGTACGTCACGATTCAGAACACGAGTTTTGGTTTTCGGCTATCTGCGAGGCGCACATGGACGCGTTTTCGCAGCTCGCAACACTCACCTCGGATTGAAGGAGTGAGTGTAGCTGGGAGAGTGGGTGTGGGTTCGTGTGGAATAAGTTGAAGTTACTACTCGCTCAAAAGCCACGTTCTGGGTAGAGACTACTAGTACTCCTGACGACCGCTTATGCTAGAAATTGCTGATCAGCATAGACGATATCCAAACTTCCAATATGGTTCATCATTGAATTTGTACTAGTAGTAAGTAGACCAGCCCCATGCCATGAAAGATCGAAATTGAGACCGTGTGATTTTCGCACGCACCCCACTTACAGTGACTTCTCACCCAGTTCAATTGAGCTCCAAGGATCCCAGACACTCGATAATAGTATTTATAGAAACAGGTGTGCCTGCAATTCGGAGGGCTGTTAGCTAGATGGGGTGACCTGTCATTTGAGCAGGATTTGACTGACCTTCGTCATTCGAGGGTTTACTACTGGCATGTCTGCCAAACTCGACGACCAGATCAGCTTCTACTACAGTGAACTACAACTGCACACTCAAGGGCATCCGAGTCGAGTCAGCTCACTGCGTTGTCTTGTTCATTTGTTATACGACCGGTTTTGCCAAAGCCGACGGATGGCAGACCTTGCCGAAGCACTTGCCCTCCAATGCAGCGCATTGGAACTTTACTCTGACTCGCATCCATATCGGACCACTTCATTGGGCAACGTTATGAATTCCCTCCATGCTCGCTTCACTCAGCTTGAAACGCTCTCTGACCTCGAGGTGGCACTTGCCCTTGAGTGCAACGCATTGGAACTTCTTCCCGAAAAACATCCTCATCGAGCTGTCTCACTAGGAAACATTGCGAATTGCCTCCATACCCGTTTCACGCAGCTCGGAATGTCGTCTGATCTCGATGAGGCACTCTCCCTCGAACGCTATGTATTGGATCTTCGCCCCAAAGGGCATCCTGATCGGGCTCTCTCGCTGGGCAATCTCGCGAACTGCCTTCATAGCCGGTTCATCCAGTACGGAACGCTCGCGGACCTCAACGAGGCACTTGCCCTCGCCCGCAACGCAGTGTCACTCTGGCCGGAAGGAATTCCTCAGCGTCAACGAGCCTTGTCTCTGGACTGCCTTGCGACTTTCCTTCATGCCCGCTTTACCCACCTTGGAATGCCATCTGATCTCGACGAGGCACTTTCCCTTGAACGCAATGCGTTCGTACTCCGCCCCGAAA
>JBBPSY010000198.1:0-18368 GCA_038093855.1 Rugiboletus extremiorientalis
CGGAGACTCATTCCGGTGGTCCGAACTCGCCCGGAAAACCGCGTTCGCGTCCGTCGACGCTGAGGTGCGTTCCTAGCCATCCGCCCGCCGTTGATATCCTACAGAACCCCTTGGGACGAGAAATACTTGCCCGAACTTTTGTTTTGTTGAAACAAGAGAATCTGGAAGGTAACACCTTTTAACCACCTTTCTTACTCTTCAACGCGTAGATTGCGTAGAACTAGCTGGGGTTTCCAGCTGGTCCCACCAGGGTTTATATAGCGTACACGAGTGGCTGTACTCTAGCACGGACCATGGACATGCATCTACTGGAAGAGGGAAAAGGTCCAGCGTATCCTAAAGGGATGCGCTGGAAGTAGAAAGGGGATACTTCCTCAATGGTGAGGTTGAGTGTGAACTGACAAAAGGGGCATGCAAGCATGCCAGACGAAAGGGGTGCGCAGCAGCAATGAGGCTGGCATGCGCTAAAGATGTAAATGGAAGTCCGAGGTTCCCGCGGAGCCGTGGGGCCGAGGGGAACCAAGGAAGGACAAAGGGCGACACTGCACTGGGCAGTGGCGCAGAAGGGAAAGCATAAGTAAACAAGGATAAAGAAACGTAAACCTCACTGGTACTGAGGTAAGCAATAAGTAGATGGCTAACCCTGTGGTTAGGGGTTCGCCTAGGGTAATCGTATGGTAAGTAGTGTTAGGTATTGTACCAGTGAGTGAGGAAGGAAGAAAAGGGCGAGGGGGACCGTTCTACCGTAACACCCCGATCGAATCAAGACATCACTTGGCGTCCACCGTGACGTCTTTGACGCACTTGTTCAAGTCCTAGTCGAAAATGGGTTCAAGCGATCATGCCATGGGATTTCGGTCGAGCAACAGCTAGCTATCTTTCTCCATACATGTGTGACGGGTCTCAGCACTCGTCATGTCAGAGAAAGGTTCCAACATTCGCTGGATACAATCTCAAAGTAAGAGACTTCTGCTTAGATAGGTAATTGTTTTTAGATGCGCTGTAGATATTTCAAACAATCGCTCGATTTCTTTTCCTCCCCCCCTTTCTATACATCCCACATCAAGTTACCAACTGCAGACACTCCGTTATCGACCAAGATTGCTAACGATCCCCGTTTTCGGCACTTCTCGGACTGCATTGGCGCCGTGGATGGAACGCATATCCGTGCGTTCGTGCTGCTCGATGAGCACTCAAACATGCGCAACCGAAAGGGGTTCATATCCCAGAACTGCCTTTTCGCATGCGATTTCGACATGTTATTCATATACGCACTAACTGGCTGGGATGGGGCCACCGCAGACGCAACGATGTGGCATGACGCCCATACATGCGATTTCTATATACCGGAGGGAAAGTATATACTTGCCGACGCTGGCTTTGGAGGTTCGGACACTCTGCTTGTTCCATATCGGGGGGTGCGGTATCATTTGAAGGAGTGGCGTCAAGCAACTCTACGGTAAGACAAAGTCTTCGTGGCGACCCAAGTTATACTAACCAGGCACAACACAGCCCGCAGGATAAGAAAGAGTTGTTTAATCTTCGCCATGCCAACCTTCACAACGCGATTGAACGGATATTTGGGATTATCAAACGACAATGGCGGATCCTTTCGATGGCTCCAGAATACTCAATGGACGTCCAAACGCAGATACCAGCAGCGCTTTGCGCTATCCACAATTTCATTCAACGACTCGATCCCGAAACATTTTTTACTCCAGAATTCCAAGCGGACCGCCTGGAGCGCACCCACGAAGACGACGGTGACCTTGCTGCAGCCGGGATCCTTGCAGAGGGTCCGGTTGATGCAGCAGAGCGGCAGAGAGCGGAGGAACGGCGTGATAGCATTGCAAATGCTATGTGGCAAGATTACTGCCGCAAAGCCAGGGAAAGGGGTATACACGTATAACTACGGTGTATACGGTACATGTACAGATCTGAAATGGAGGCCGCGACATGTGCATGCATCAGTACAAGGAAACAAACAAACGAAATGACATACCAGTATGAGAAATTGGCGTGCACGACATTAATTTTGCTGCGCTTCATGATCCATACTCTCCCTTGCCTTTTCGCTGTCTTTCTTGGCTTGGATTTCAGCAAGTGTATTCCGGATCCACATCTCGCGCGCTTCTTGATCAAACATGAGAAAGAATTTGACGTGCCTTTTGTTCTGCACGTCAATCATATAGTTGGCGATTGCGTTCCTCTCGAATGGCGTGAGATTGAACGACGTGAGGACTCTGGCTGCGAGGTCGATGTAGTCGTCGTCGGTGGTATCATGACTCGGCGAGGATTGTTGGATCTGTGCTTGCGTTTGCGATGGCCCCAGTCCCAACAAGGCTAACGTGACGGGCTGCAGGGCGGAAGGATTGATGATGTCGAGGAGATCTGTTAGTTTTTGCAGCACAGCGTCCTTTTCGGTCTTTCGTTGCGAGGAGGACCCTGGGCGAGATCGTTTCGAGGTTTGTGATCCAGCACATGAGCCGGCGGTACTTGCGATTTTCCGCTTCTGGCTAACGCTCGTCATTGCATCACCCATAGACACAGCGGAATGGGGGGGGAGATAGGAAGATGGCGTTGAAGGGGGAATCGAATTTGGATTTGGGGTGACGCTAGTTGCTGCGTTGGGGGGAGACATCGGCACATCAAAGTTGGAATCTGTGGTTGCTGCGGAGGCGATATTACCAGGCTGTGTAAGTTGTACGCCACTCGGCCCTGCAATGCTGGGGCCCAGACTGGCAGCAGGGACGGTAGATGCGGCCGCGGTGTTTGTCGGATCGATACTCTTCTTTTGGCCCCGCCTTGACTTGGCTTTTGTCGGGTGAAGCACGTGCGTCCCCTTGGCAATAGTGGGCATCAGCGGTAGTACGTCGTTCCAATATGGCCATGGATTGTTCTCGTACTTCGCAGCACCTGGATGAGACTGAAATAAAAACAAAGTCAGCAAAGAAAAGCGAGTATGGAGTATATTTACCTTGCAAAACGATGACCATGCGGGTCGGGTATGATCGTCAACAAAGGCGCCATGGGCATCATCATAATGAAAGCCCGATGCACCTCTGATCTCACTGATCAGAGTGTATTCGCTCTTGATCTTTGGCAGGATCCGAATCAATTAGTAGGCATACCGCAAGAAAAAACTACGTCACACACCCTGGCCCACTTTGAGCGACAGGATTTGCCCGTCTTCGACACCCGCTGTAGGGGGAACTTTTCGTTCAGCTCGATCACAACTTTGTTGAACGTCTCCTCCTTGAAATTATTGTCACCCGCAGAGGCATGGTGGGAGAGGAGGAGCCTGACGAGCTCGCTGGTTTCTTGAGGAGTCCATAGGGTGCGAGGCACAGAGCGAGGATTCACCTTGCCTTTGCCTTTGTTGCCTGGTGCAGAGTTGGCAGGATTGACAACCCCTCTGATTGAATGAGACCTTGCTGATGAGCGTGACCCGGTCGACTTATTTGTGAGCGAGTTATCTGTGCTGGAGTCCATCAAAGAAGCACGTACAGTACCACGCCTCCCGGTGGGTTCCAAATGCTTCGAGGCATAGCCCCTGGCAGGTCAGGTGAGCACACAGCCTCCCGGCGGACGCAAGCGAAGTTATAGAAATTTGTACTTAGCCGATGCTACAAACGTCAACCTGGACAGGACCTTAGCTTATTCTACGCAATCCCAGCCTATTGCTAGAATGTTGTCGCTCCAAGGGTTTACCCCAACCCTTGTCTCTTCTCCCTCTCGCTGTTAGGGGAACCCCTTTTCTTCCCACGCACAGCCACCTTGACAAGTATGTTCCTATGGATGTCTATCCGGTGGATCTTGTCCCCTTCGTCCTCGACAATGGGTATGTTCCTAAAGACGTTGTGTCTGGTGGATCCCGTTCATCAAAGAGTCTTCTTGTCTATTCCCACACCTCCAAGCTGATGGGAACCGCTCCTATTGTCAAGGCCTCCTTCATCGGCCCTCTCTCGCTTCTCTCTAATGGTCTTGTACTCCTCTGATCGCACGCATCACGCTTTGTCTTGTGGCCCATGCCTGCCACCGAATACATGTACACTATTCCCCCTCGAGCCCCCACTGCTTCATCGTCCAGTCGTCCTCTTAGTTGAGCCAACGACACTAGCAGTATGCTCTCGCGTAACACACAGATTAGATCGGGGGGAGGATTTAGGTAATTGGGTCCATGTTCGGGTGTCTCCCAATAGGATGATAACAGGGAGGCATGGAAAACGTCATGTATTTTCCATTGTGGAGGTAATTTCAACTGATAGGCCAATGGCGAGAGGACCTTCAGGATTTCAAATGGACCTTCTTTCCGCGGGGATAGTTTTCAGGTGGGGTACCGCAAAGCAAGGTTCTTTGAAGACAGCCAAACACGGTCTCCTGTCTTCCAGGGTATGAATTTCGAAGTTGTCCTCTCTAGGACGTGGCGGCGGGCTGTGTCATGTGCGGCAAGTGCTTCACTTCAGACGGACTGAATTCGCTCGAGGTGGGCTTCGAGAGCTGGGAGAAAGGTCTTTCCAAGGGGAGGGTAGGAGCGGGGTTCGTAACCCATCATAAAGGAAAATGGGGATTTCTGGGTGACGGAATGGGCGACCGAATTGTGATGGAATTCGGCAAAAGTCAAGAGGTCGACCCATTTCGAGTGGTTTCTGTCACAGAAAAGCTGCAGATAAGTCTCCAACTCTTGGTTTACTCGTTCAGTTTCTCCATCAGTCTGTGGATGATAGGCAGTGGATAGTGCTACGTCATAGGAGAGTAGTCTGGCAAGCTCTCATGCAAATGCGGAGGCAAACTGTGGGCCTCAATCAGAAATGACCTTGTCATGTAGGCCAAATTGTTTGAACACATGGTCGAAAAAGAGTTTGGCAACTCCCTCCGCATTGATGGTGGAGGTACAGGGACAGAAAATCATCCCCTTCATAAGGCCATGGTTGACCACAACCAGAACACTGTCAAATCCCTGGGCGGGTGGCAACCCCGTGATCAAATCGGTGGAGACAACCTGGAATGGGTGGGTAGCTGCAGAGGCAATCGGCACAAGGGGTGGTGTGGCGGGGTGGGTGTCGGCCTTATTCCGCTGACAGTGGGCACATCCGGACATGAACCGTCGGACAAATGTGGCGAGACCAGGCCACCAGTAGTCCCTCTCAAGGAGATTGATGGTGCAGAAATGTCCAGAGTGGCCCCCTCCCGGGTTATCATGAATGAGGCGAACAAGGTCAGTCTGTTGTCCCACAGGGATGTACAGCCGATTCCTGAAGTAAAGCTTTCTGTCATCAAACTTCCAGTCATCGGGCGACGCGTGGGGAAAGAGGGAGGTTCCAAGGGAAATGGCCTTCATGGTGTCGATTACAAGGGGGTCATCAGGGGTGGAGTCTGCAATCCTTTTAGCAATTGCGAGGTCTAAACTCTGGGTAAACACATCTGGGGGGAGGAGGGTAACCTCCGCGTTATCAGTGCTGATATCCACACAGTCCTTTCTGGAGAGGGCATCTGCGGGGCCCATCTGGGAACCAGGGACATGTGTGAAGTGCAGGTCGAAATCCTGCAGGAATAGTTTCCAGCGAGCATGTCATCGGGATAATTTCCGCGGCTCACGGAAATACGTCAGGTTCTTGTGGTCTGTTAGGATCGAGACAGGGTGGAGAGTCCCCATGAGGTAATGGCACCATTCTTCCAGTGCATGGATGACTGCTAGTAGTTCTCGGTCGTGTTACAGTAGAGCGGCCCCCTACCCCTTTTTCTTCTTTCCTTACTCACTGGTACAACACTTGACCCTACTTACAATACGATTACCATAGGCGAACCCCTAACCACAGGGTTAGCCATCTACTTACTGCTTACCTCAGTACCAGTGAGGTTTACTTCCCTTTGTCCTTATTTACTTATGCTTTCCCTTCTGCGCCACTGCCTAGAGCAGTGTCGCCCTTTGTCTTTCCTTGGTTCCCCTCGGCCCTACGGTCTCCGTGGGAACCTCGGATGCTCACTCATATCTCCAGCGCATGCCAGCCTCATTGCTGCTGCGCACCCTTTCGTTTGGCATGCTTGCATGCCCCTTTTGTCAGTTCGCACTCAACCACACCATTGTGGAAGTGCTCCCCTTCTTCTTCCAGCGCATCCTTCTAGGATACGCTGGACCTTTTCCTCTTCCAGCAGATACATGACCGTGGTCCGTGCTAGTGTACAGCCACTTATGTATGCTATATAAACCTTGGTGGAACCGGCTGGAAACCCCAGCTAGTTCTACGCAATTCACGCATATCTACTGGCATCCAGAGAGCTCGCTTCACCTTCGACACCTCAAGGCTCCGCTCACTTCTCTGTGGTCTAAAGGTCGCCCTAAGACCTGCTTGCAGAGTTCTGGACTTAGGACCATAGGCTTCCGCATCTATGTTGTCCAGTGAAGTCCCGACGACAGCTATCTCTTTGGTTCGCCACTGAGATACCGTGTGCGTCGTAACAGGTCATAGATGTTGTAATTCCGCTCTGCTTTGATGAAGCTGTGGGAAAGGTAGGCGCAAGGGTGGAGGTCTCCATTCACATCTTTTTGCATAAGCACTCCGCCCAACGCAGTGAGGGAAGCATCAGTCATAATGAAGAACGGTTGGGTGGTATCTGGTAGAGCCAGGACTGGTTGGCGAGTAAATGTCTCCTTAATCCTGTGGAAGGCTCGTATTCGGTCATTGGTCCATTCCCAAGGGGTACCTTTCTTGGTTAGGTCTAGGAGGGGTCGGGTGAGGTCGAAAAAGCTGGGAATGAATTTCCTGTAGAAGTTGCAAAATCCTATGAACGAACGGACGGCTTTGACGTCTTTTGGAGGTTCCCACTGCTCAATGGCAATTAATTTGGTGGGGTCCATGTGGACTGAGTTCTTCCCCACTATCATACCAAGGTACTCGACTTCGGTTGCATCAAACGTGCATTTGTCGAGTTTCAAAAACAACTGTTGCTCCTGGAAACGTTGGAGCACTTTCCAAGTGCGTTCCACATGAAGCACTGGATCTGCGGAGTGGATTAGGAGGTCGTCCATATAGATAATCAGCCACCCTTCTGCAATGAAGTCTCTGAATATGTGGTCCATAAATGCTTGGAACGTGGCTGGCGAGTTACATAGCCTGAAGAACATGACAGTGGGCTCAAAAAGTCCTAGCGGAGTGATGAAGGCTGCCTTCCAGCGGTCCTCTGGTTTAATCTGAATATTGTTATATCCCCAACGCACATCCATTTTGGTGAAAATCGAGGATCCCTTGAGTTTATCGATGAGATCTCCTATTAGGGGGAGTGGATATGCGTTTTTGACAGTTTGGGAATTGAGATATCGATAATCCTGGCATGGTCGTAGCTTCCCATCCTTCTTTTGCACAAAGAAGAAGGGGGTGGCTTGCGGGGATTTCGATGGTTGGATTTTACTGCTTTTCAGGTTTTCATCGATGAACTTTTTACAAGCTTCTAGTTCTTTGGGATTAAGGAGGTAGTTCTTGGCACGTTTCAGAGAGAAGTTTTCGTTGGTGGTGATCGCATGGTCGAAGGTTCATACAGGGGGAAGGGTGGTGGTTTCTCCGTCCACAAATACATTGGTGTACTCTTTGTATGCGTCAGGCAGTACCTTTTTTGCGTGGTCTGCTTGTTGGGCTAGAGTGGTAGAGAGGATCGTTTTCCAGATAAGCGTCCGCTCTTCTATGAAGTGTCGTTCATACATCTTGGCTAGTTTGGTGTCAGGGTCTAGGCCAAGGTATCGGGTGAGGTATCGCTGTGCAAGCGCCTCGTGATCGTCAAGCTTCCGCTTGCAGGGTGTTTGAGGAAGGGCTATGGTCCTGGAAGACCAGTTGATAGTGTGATTAACTTTGGAGAGCCAGGTCATTCCTAGAATGATGTTCTGCTCCTTTCCACTGGCGAGGACAAGGAAATCTCGCTCTTCTTCATGGTTTCCTACCCGGATAATCAGGGAGGTTTTGAAGAGGATACTTCCTTTGCGGTTGGTGGTTCCATCAGCGTTGATGGCATGGAGAGGGGTTTTGATGCATTTGAATGGGAATTTGTTCCTTCTGGCAAAGGCATAATCAACGAAGTTTCCAGTGGCTCCACTATCGACGAGGGCCGTGGTTGTTGCAACGTTTCCCCCTCCCACTGAAGATACGGAAATGGGAACTAGTATTGATTGATCTTCAGTGGATACAATTACAGAGGGGTACTGCGGAGAGGTTAGAGTCGTTGCTGCTCGCCTCTCTTCTAAAAATCCAGGGTTTTCCTCAAAGCCACAGAGCATACATTTACGCTTGTGATCCTTTCTTCATCCACATCCATCTGGGAGTTAGGGGTCTCTTCTTCTCCCTGGTAGTCGGGTTCAAAGCATGTCTTGAGAACCTGAAGGACTTCATCGTCCCCTTTCTTGTTCTCCTTCAAATTCCGGATATATTTCTCCAGCTGCGATTCAGTGGAGATGGCTCTCGTCTGCTCGCTTCTTCCTGCTCCCGATGTGGAAGATGTGTCTCTTGGTGACGGGCCTTGGTTTTTACGCTCATGGGAAGGTCCTTCGTTACCCTTCCGATGCTTTCGGGTAGAGCATCCTTTAGTGTGGCAGATAAAGCATCGCCCTTCTTTCATATGGCGAGCTCTCTCAGTGGGGGTTAAGTTGATGGCATCGACGTCCATTGCATTGGGGTTGCGGAAATTGCGAGGTGCGGAATATTGGCCTCGTTGGTAGTCGGAAATTTTAGCCAGTTGTTGGGTGGCCGACGAGGCACGAGAGATCCAGTCTTTGAGGGTAGTGGGTTCCGTTCCACTCAAGACAATCTTCATGATTTCAGGGTGGAGGCCTCTAGCAAAGAAGTCGCAGAGGGTGGCTTCTTCCTTGATCTTGGCCTGTCCTACCAGAAGGGAGAAGCAGGTTTGATATTGGGTGAAGGAGGATGAGGATGGCCCATCCTTTGGCAGCATGCGCCAGGTCCGCAGTTGCCTCTGTGCCTCCGCTTTGTCATCCTTTGTGGCGAAGGTGATCTTGAATTCCTCAACGAACTTCCTCCACTTCATCCAGGTGTCAGGATCATTAGCTCCCTTTGCATAATACCCTTCCGCAAATGTCTTGCCCTGTCCCTTGGGCATCTTTGACAAGGCTATAGCCACGAGGTCATAGTTGGAGTACTTATCCTTCTTGGCAACGGCAAAGGTACTCATGGCAGAGATCCACCAGTTGGCGTCAGAGATCTTGCCAGAGAACTCCTTAGGTAGTGATTCTTTCCCCATATCTGCTTCTTTGTCACTACTATCGTCAGCATCAGAATAGTGGTCGGACCGATCGCTGTCTTCCCCGGGGAGGTGTATGTCAGGGTTCCCAACGGGTACTAGACTCCTTGGGCTAGCAATGGCTAGAGGGGAGCCGGTAGGTTGAGCAGGGGCTGGTACCCTCTCTGGCAGGTTCTGAGTCGGGGCTGGTACCTGATCTCCCCAAACAGGTGTCCGGGCTGGTACCAGTACATGAGCAGTCAGAGTAGCGGACCCAGACAATGGGCTACCACTTCCAGCTATCCTTCTGCGGGCACAGTCTCATTCGTACCATTCGTTTCGTCTCCTGTCTTCTTCCTCAATGTGAAGCCGCTCCTCACTGGCCTGGAATCGTTGTTCGAGTTCCTGGTTGCGGATCTCATTCTGGCGGGAGGCAGTGGCAAGGGCAGTGGCTTGTCTCGCTTCTCGATCGTCTACAGACAAGTCGTCATCGTCTGGACTGGGGACTCAGAACGTGGTGGTGGAGGGTGGGGGTCGCTGCTACTAAATAGTAGACGATGTAGAGGGCAGCTTATTCTTTTGTTATGCATGGGCTTAACTGTGGGTCGTCGAGCTAAGTAGCACTCGAGACGAGCGGTTGGCTTCACATAGAATAGCCACAAGGGAATAAGGGAATAGGGGATCGAGGGGGCGAATAGCGGAGAAGACCCACAGCAAGCATTTTAAGAACAAATCCGCTTGGGCGGAATTGAGAGACACGGGCGATGGGCAAGGGAACAAGTTACCCCTCGGGAGTCCCAAAGGTTTATGGTTCTAGGAGGGGGAGCAAAGCGAGGAACGATGCTTTGCGAGCTTAGTGACGACACACAGTAAACCGAGACTGCGTAGCATAAGCTGGGGAATACAAGGAAGTCCCTAGCTATTTATCTAGTAATACAGCCCTAGGCCCTGGGTCAGGTAATGGGGCAAAGGGTAAGGTCAAAGGGTTTAAAGGGAGTCTACTGCAAGAGGTAGGCTTTGGAGTCCGCAGGTTTCCAAAAAGGGGAAATGGGGTTTGCGGATTTCTAGGATAGGAAATCCGCAAGTATGGGAAGGGGAAAGGAATTCCGCAGGTGGGAAAAGGAAATCTGCGGGTAAGGAAAAGAAGTCCGCAGGTTTCCGAAAAGGAGGAAATCGAAAAGGAAAAGGGGTTTGGCATGATCTAGGGAAGTTCCGGTGTGTCGACTATGGCTACGTCTGGGAAGATCAGCCAGTCGTCTTCGAAGTAAGTAACAGGAGTAAAGGAGAAAGGGGAAAAAGATAACCTCATGTGGGAGGTGGGACGTTCGACTGTAACAATTATCTTGAGCAAGCTCAAGCTTGTCGGCGATTTTTCCATGAACAATTCCTTTCTCTTGTCACTGTCTTGGTGAACATTTATGAGATTATGACCAAAGAGATCAAGTCAGGGACCCCAAGGGCCAAATGGACCAAGTATGAAGTTGATGCACTCATGGACTATCTCTATGAACATCGCTCAGAAAGTGGACAGGGAGGGAGATTTAAAGACACAACATACAATGCAGCTGCAACTCATATCCACCTGCTTCTTACTAGTGGCAAGCCCAAGGATGGTAAGACCATTAAAACAAAATGGGGCCAGGTACACACAAATCTTCAGACTTCGTAACTTAAATCTAACTATACTTGTAGCTTAGAAGTACCTACTCGATGATATCCACCTGGCGCAACATGTCTGGGGTACACTGGGACAATGAGAGAGGTGCGAACATCCAGGGGCCTGCTGCCCAAGTGGTCTTCGACAATTTTGTTGCCAGAAAGGTATGTATTGATACTGATATCTATCAATTCTCAAAATGACAATATGCTTCCAGCAATACAGTATGTTCAAGGAGTTCTCCAACAAGGGTTGGAGATATCTAGAAAAAATGGCAGAGATCTTTCTGGATGGCGGTGTGACTGGTGCTCAAGTATTTCATGGCAGGGCCACGTCATCAACACAACCTGCGACTACTCAACACAATGACAAGGCATTTACATTGGCTGACATCCCCTCCCCTCAAGTAATCAATCTATCAATGCTGCCATCTGGGGACAGCGACTTGAATCAGCAGCTTGTTGCCAGTGCTCTCAGGTCGACTGTGACTGCCATCAGCACCCTCAACAATCCTGGTCCTCCCCTGCCCACTGCCACTCCGTTTTCATCCACTCTCCAATCATTGTCAAACAAATGCCCTCTCAGTTCTGTGTTGTCCCCACCTGAAACCAATGGTTCACTTCTTTTTTCACAGAACAATGCACCTCTATCAACACTGGTATCCTCACTCCCACGTCCCCCCTCACACTGTGGTGCAAAGCACAGTTGCACCTCCACAAGTCAGAGCATCACAGGCAGTACTAGTGGGCAGAAGAATACAATGACTATCGCTCTCTATCAGGTCAACTCCACCATTCGTTGCCTCAACAATTCGATCAACAAGACCTTCACCAACCCATTGAAGCCTGTCTCTGATGCAACAAGGTTGGTCAGCATGCTTGGTGACCAGTTGCCAAAGGAACAGCACATCTACATGCTGTTGTCTCTTTCAAAGAAGGAGGAGTCACTCATGATCACCACTGTACTTACAAGCATTGGTACAGATGAGGAACGTCTGGAGTACATAGAATTGTTGTACAACTCTCGTAACACCACTGCTTCTATGTCTTGATTCAATCATCTGTTGTACACATGTCGCTTTTTACTGTAGTTTATCAAACCATCATTGGCTGGCGAATTTGATAACATTGTACTGTAAATCTACCAGTATGTATCATCAAGATCCTTGCCCTCGTCCTCACCCTCAGCAAGATGCACACTGCAGCATTCATTGAGTACTGTCTGATAATTATTCCACATTCATTGCACGATTTGGTCATGCATGGCACCAGCCCTATCCCAATCCGCTTCCCCAGCTTCAGGAAAGATACCGTTGTTGTTGTCAATGTTGATGTCGTCGTCATTATTAGCATTGTCATTGTCGATGTCGGTGTAGTTGTTGTTGTCACTGTCATTTCCATTGGGGTCCGCATTTGCTACACCCTCAGCACTGAAGTCAGGGAGCTCGTGGGCAATTATATAGTTATGTAGACATGCTAAAGCAGCTGGCAACTGGGATTGCATCTCGAGACAATACTCAAGCAGTAGGAGGAGGATGCAGAAGTGGTGCTTTAGAACACCAAAAGCATGCTTGATAATGTTTCTTGCTGATGCGTGCCGAAGGTTGAATAGTTCTTCGCGGTTCTGGGGCCTAGAACAGGGAGATTAGATGTGTCAGTGTAATCACAATCCTACTTACTGCACATTTGCCCAACCCCACTCAGTGAGATGATAGCAAACACCACAATAGGGAATGAGGAGTTGGGGTCAGAGCAGGTAGCCAGCATCAGCTAGGAGGTATTTCCCAGGTGGGATGTATAGATCACTTGAAATGGCGTTATCATAGACACGTACATCAGTGGTGGAACCTTCCCAGCCCGACAGCATATATGTGAAGCAAAGGTCGAAGTCACAGATGAATAAAACATTCTGTGAGAGGAATCCTTTCCAATTTCGATACTGGCTATGCAATAGAGCTGGTGGTGTGACTGGGATGTGGCTTCCATTGATTGCTCCAATGGCATCCTGAAAGTAAGGAAAAAACTTTGGGTTATTCTGAATCTTGGAGGGGACAGATGATTCAGTTGGGAAATTGATATTCATTTGATAAAATGGCTTGCCAGAAAATATACAAAGCATTGTTTTAAAGTACCTGCGAAATGGTTACATTGTGCAGCCAAAAAACCCTTGGTACATACCATGAAATAGTGTCATTAGAGTGCTGAAAGCGCTCTCTGACATGCCAGGTTGTCAAACCAGTAACACATGTGTACAGAAAGATGGCGAGTTGTTCTTCAAGTGTGACATGTGTCGAATCGGCACACCCAATGGACTGTAGATCAGCGATCAGGGACAGAAAAACCTCCTTCCGGACTCCAAGTTCAGACCAGATATGATTGGGATGGCCACAGAGGAGCTCGAGCACCCACTGATAGCCTGAAAGTGCTGAGGTGTGATATGGGATAGGAGGCCACCATGGCCAGATTTCGGATAGAACATCGAGAAGGGATAACAAAAGAAGCTAGATTAGTTTGAGGATATTCTTGATTGTCTCTCTGTGCACACTGAAGTCACAGTATCTTGACTGGGTGGTCAGAGCCGGTGATTCCATTATCAACACTAGTATGATTTCTGATTACATACTGTGTCTACTACCTGGCAGATGATCAATCTCCGCCCCAATAATGGAAGGCGATGCCAAAGCTTCGCCACAGATCAAACAATGTTAATGACAGGTTCCAATGTTCCCAAACAAGCTCTTAGCTTCCTCATCACAGGTCTCTGTACACCCAGAATATGGCTGAGTAGAGTTCTTAGGACCTAGGGCTATGAACTTCCATATTCATAAGACCTGTTGAAGTCCCAACAACAGAATCTCTCAGCCTACACCTTAGAGATACTGTGCACATTGTAACATAACCACTCCTGGTCAATGTGTGAAATTGATTTGCCAGCCTTTAATTTTCTCTCAAGCCTTGTTTTCTGGTCCTGGATCTGGTGTCAAAGGTGTGCTAGATTCCTTTTAAGAGTCTCAATAGGTTTCATAATGAAGTAGTCCAAGAAGCTGAGCATTGCTACCTTTCTGGAGTACAAAAAAACTTGATTACATAATATAATAGTTTCTAATGTGGATTATCTGACCTTGCATGGGTTATGATCATCAAAAATGGCTATGGGTTATGGCCTATGGTGTTACAATTCTTGTTTCACCAACAACACCTCTTACATTGCTGTCTACACTATATCTTCACTTTTGCACTAATATGCCTATCACCACACTCTCGCCTACCAACATAACCCATGTCAATGCCCAGTAATACTCTTATGACCTACAGCCAATGGGCTACAACTATGTTAACCCTACTAAACTATGATAATGAGTTACACTCACAACATGAATCAACACTTAGTTGATTCTCTTTGTTTATTTGTTCATGTCTACCTTTTTATAATTAATGAATCTACAGATGCACTTCAAGAAGCCCTCAACACAGCTTCTTCTTCTATTTTCATGTCCGTGCTGTGCTTGGCTGTTGTTATGATGCACACGGTATCTCAGTGACAAGCCAAAGAGATAGCTGTCATCAGGACTTCAACGGGCAACATAGATACAGAAGTCTACAGTCCTCAGTCCTGAACTACTATAGTAGGTCTTAGGGCGACCTTTAGACCACAGATGAGCAAAGCGAAGTCTTGAGGTGTCAAAGACTTAGGGCCCTCTGGATGCCAGTAGATACATGTGGATTGCGTAGAACTAGCTGGGATTTCCAGCAGTTCCACCAGGGTTTATATGGTACAGGGACAGAGCACAGACCACTGGCATGTAAGTACTTGAAGAGGAAAGGTCTGACATGTCCCAAAGGGATATGTCAGAAAAGGAAGGGTTTCACTTCCACATCCAGGCGGTTGAGTGAGAAGGATAAAAGGAGCATGCTTGTAAAGGCAAGCATGCTAAAAGAAGTAAGTGCACAGCAACAATGAGGTTGTGATGCACTAAAGATATAAAGGGAAATCCATGGCATCTGCAGATGTCAAGGAAGGAAAGAGGCGACATTGCAAAGGGGCAGTGGCGTGAAAGAGAAACATAGGTAAGTAAAGGTAAACAAAGAAAAGCCTCACTGGTACTGAGGTAAGCGTTAAGTAGTTAGCTAAGCCCATATCTAATGGGATAAGCCCAGTTAAGTGTTGTACCAGTGGGCGAGGAAAGAGGAAAAAGGGAAGGGGGACCACTCTACTGTAACAGCTGTGCATCTCTTCTATCATGAGGCTAGGCCTTCTTTTCATTTCTGCTCTGACTCATGTTGAGTCATCAAGGCTATACTTGATCTCCATCTCCCACCAGAGAACTTCAGTCAAGTTCTCTGTTGGTGTTGCAACCCTAAGGCAAGCCCCAGGTTACACCACTCAAACTTAAGAAAGGGACAAGTGAACTGTGTTAGGGGAACCCAACAGAGAACTTGACTGGAGTTCTCGGTTGGTATCGCATTGCATATATACTACTCTACTGTTTGTACGAGACAAACAACGGAGATTAAATATGTGAGGCAAACATGTGTATCAGAAGGAAGAGAAGCATGGAGCAGTGATTAAAGGAATGGAAGCATGACGGTAATTAAAGAAGCATCTACTGATACACATGTGAGACGGAAATGAAAAGAAGAGTGATGAAACATAGAAGTGAATCGCAGATGGCGATCTCGCATAATAATGTAAACATAGCCAAACAACGGTACATCGGAGTTTGGAGTGGAGTTCCATAAAAAGATAAACAAGTACAAACAAATCAAAAAAGAGACAAAGTATGTACACTTCTGTTACAACGTCCTGAGTAGGGTCCGAGTGTATGCTACCACTCATGGACGAATTGCAACAGTTGGTTTCCCTCATTGTTATGATGCACACAGCATCTCAGTGACAAAGTCAAGAGATTCCTGTTGTTGGGACTTTCACTGGACAACACAAGTGCAGAGCCTTGTGGTCCTAAGTCCAAAGACACTAGTAGCAGAGTTTCAGGTACTCTGAGACTGCAGGGAAGAAGCTTAAGTCTTGAGGTGGTTGAAGACTTAGAGGTTCTTGGCTTTGCCAGTAAATACACATGAATTGCATAGAACCAGCTGGGGAGCTAATCCTACTACTAGGGGGTTTATATAGTACAGGAGGGGGCTGTACCCGGCAGGTATATACTTGAAAGGGAAAGGGTCCACTGTACCAAAGGGGACAGCATAGTGGAAAGGGAAGTGTTCCAGGTCTGCAAATGGAGGCAGTTGTCTGAGAAGAGTAAAAGAGTCTGTGACAGTGGAGGTTATCACAGAAAAGGGAAGGGTCCACCACAGCAAGGAGGCTGTAGATGGAAAAGGGATAAAGGGTCCTTGACAGCAGTGGCTGTCACAGAATGGGAAAGAGGGCAGCACTGCAAGGAGGCAGTGACATGAAAGGAAAGAAAAGACATACTATAATAGTGTAATAGGTAAGTACCTAGCTAAGCCCATAAAAGGGTGGGATAAGTAGGTTAAGTGTCATACCAAGCAGAAAGAAAGGAAGAAAATAGAAAGGGGGACTGCAATACTGTAACACTCATAATCATCATTTCACTTGTCCACCCTAAGTTGTTAAGTTTGTTTAAAGTGGTGTAGCCTAGGGTTTATCCTGAGGTTGCAACATATGGGTTATAGTTACAAGATCTGTGCAAACCAACTTGGGAAATAAAAAAATGTATGTCTTATCAGGGGGGTATGGGTTATACCTTGTGGTTTTAACTAGGTAGAATGTTAATAGAAGTAATACTGGTAATAAGTATTTGTCTCACCTCAGTCATCATGCAGCACAACAGACTGAGGTGTTCACTTGTTCAGCACTAGACTATATACCTCATAGTTTAAACAGTTCAGCAATGCTATTAATTTCAAAAGGCCATGTTATGTCATTGTGAAACAAAAGATACTACAATGTTGACAAGACAGATGTTGTCACAAAGTGCAACCAACATGAATGATGCATTCTGTGGACTTGATCAGCAAGTGAGATGTGTGTTGCGATTCGTCGTGTGCCTATACGCATAACCTTATTACATGCACAAGTCTTCGCTCTCTACACTATGCTTGAGTGGTAGTATACACTTGGACCCTAACCCTAGGACGTTGTACAGGAGTTCTACATACTCCGTTTCTTTTTTGCATTGTTTGTACTTGTTTATCTTTTTATGGAACTCCGATCCAAACTCCGACTGTACCGATGTACCGGTTGTTTGGCTATGTTTACGTTATTATGCGAGATCGCTGTTTGCGATTCGCTTCCATGTTTCATCACTCTTCTTTTAATCTCCGTTCGACACATGTATCACGTATGCTTCTCTTCTTATTTTAATTACCGCTATGCTTCCATTTTACATGCGTCTCACCTCATGTACTTAATCACCGTTGTTTGTAATGTACAAACAGTAGAGTAGTATTTAAGCAATGCCATCCCAACCGAGAACTCCAGTCAAGTTCTCTGTTGGATTCCCCAGCAATTATACTTGTCCACCCCCTTGAGTTATAGTGGTGTAGCCTAGGTTTATTCCTGGGTTGCAACAATGTGTGGTATGCATGGGAACAGTGGTGTTTGCTGTGTACATGCTTGCTAAATCCAACATACCTGGTATGTGTTAGGAGGGTGTTGACTGCAACTAGTTGGTAACTAGTAGCTTGGCTATAGGGTTGAGACCTGCTTTTTTTTTTATAAAAAATTCAGTCATGAAATGCTGACTTCAGCACAGCCTTGTCTTGTCTTCCCGAGCACAGCATCAATGGGGGCCTCACCTCGCATGACGTCCTGACACTCCTGGGGTGACATATCGACTCGCACCATATTGGACAACGCCAAACCGCGTGTTTCCCACCGCACCTATTGGACAGACTGACATTTCCCCGAGTGAAATTTCCCCTGGGTGATATATATTGGCTAGTACTAGACCGGACAGCGGCAAACTACCTGCCTTCGTTCTAAATTTGAGAATGTGTGTTTGTAAAGCATCCAGTGTTTAAGATACATAAATTATTTGCAGTGAAGGTACTTGAAAAGGAGTCAGTCGTGAAATACCGTAACGTATGTATCCAAGAACGCTTTCTAGAAAACTAGAAAACACAAAAGCTGATCCAGTGAGTGCAACGTGACCTTGGTTCGAACAGACGAGCGAAAAAAAAAAAAGGTGTAGATTAGATATAATTGACAAGCTCTACACTTCGCTTCATAATCTGTTCCAGAGACCACCTCTCACCATGCCCATGCTTGAGATCAAGGATATCACCGAGCTCGTCGCATGCTTGAAGGATCGTGTCAATATCGTCCTTGGTGTGTGCCGCGCTGACACAGAACCGCACTCGGGAAGTAACAAGTGGGGTGGCAGGATACGCGACAACGACGACGACGATCGGCGTTTGCCGGGTGCGCATCATACGAGCGAAGGTGGCCATCTTGCCAGGATTGTAGATCAGGAGGGGGACAATAGGCGAGAATGGGTGGCCATAAGTGA
>JBBPSY010000199.1:0-18348 GCA_038093855.1 Rugiboletus extremiorientalis
TCGGGACTTCACTGGACAACGTAGATACGGAAGCCTACGGTCCTAAGTCCAGAACTCTTGCAAGCAGGTCTTAGGGCGACCTTTAGACCACAGAGAGTAAGCTAAGTCTTGAGGTTGTCGAAGACGAAGTGAGCTCTCCATAGAAAGGGAGCACTTCCTCAATGGTGAGGTTGAGTGCGAACTGACAAAGGGGGCATGCAAGCATGCCAGACGAAAGGGGTGCGCAGCAGCAATGAGGCTGGCATGCGCTAAAGACAAGAATGGAAGTCCGAGGTTCCCGCAGAGCCGTGGAGGCCGAGGGGAACCAGGGAAGGACAAAGGGCGACACTGCTCTGGGCAGTGGCGCAGAAAGGAAAACATAAGTAAACAAAGATAAAGAAATATCAACCTCACTGGTACTGAGGTAAGTGGTAAGTAGATGGCTAACCCTATGGTTAGGGGTTCGCCTGGGGTAATCGTAGAGTAAGTAGGGTCAGGTATTGTACCAGTGAGTGATGAAGGAAGAAAAAAGGGGTAGGGGGCCGCTCTACCATAACATTACCCTCTCCTAGGGTGGACGACCCCTGTAGTCCACTAGTCCCTGTCTGGTCTGGACATGTCCCCCTCGTTGACCTCATAGTCATCGCCTCCCCAGGATAGATCGGAAGGGGTGGGAGAGGCGGTGGTGTATCGTGGGTCGTTCTGCATGTAGGCGAGGTGAGGTGGGATGGGAAGCATGTCGTTGGGATCATCGCTGTCTCCGAGGGGGCAATTACGGCACACATGTCCGCGTTCATGACACCTATAACAGCGTCGATTTCTTCTGCGCTCCACGGGGGTGACAGAGATCCCGGGAGGAGAGGAAGGGGCTGTGGTGTCGGGGTTAAGATCGGAATGGGTGGTGGGTGTGGCATGCCGCGCACGAAGTTGGCGGAGAGAAGTGATGACGCCGACGCGGCGGAGAGAGTGGGGAGAGGAGGTGGGGTCGATGGGGGCTGAGGGGCATTGTTCTGGTCGAGCAAAGCGGGGAGTCCAAATGGGTCCCGACGAGGGTCGCACTGGGCGGTCAGGATAAGGCGGCGGTGGGGATGGCGTCTCGACCCGGAGGGCATTAAAGTCCCGTGCCAGGTCATCGATGATCCCGCTGATGAAGGAGTTGAACCGCTCCCTCGTAGTCGGCCCCTCGTCGTCGTCCTCTCCGAATTGGACCGTCGCCCCAGTGGAGGAGGCGGGAGATACGGCTCGAGGGAGGTCAGGAGCGAGGACCCTCTCGACGGTGTCGGTGACGGTGGGGAAGGGGGTGGCCTGCCTTGTCAGTGCCTCCTCTTCTTGGGCCTCCAAAGGACGTCCGCTGACTCTGCTCCAGAAGGTGATGGGTGGTGGTACGGGACGAGGAGAAGGGGTGGATCGTCGTTCGTCGACCCCCGCTGCGTTTCCTCCCTGGTAGACTTAAGGGCTAGGAAAGACGACGGAGGGGGAGAGGTAGTGGTAACGTTCAGTGGGGGTGGCGGCCATGAGTATGGGACGGGTGATAAAGGCCATATCAGCCGCTGGGATGTCGTTGACAAGGGTGGCGAAGCCCGCTGAGTAGAGGAGGTCCAAAACTCCGTTTCGGATAGAAAGGAGTACCTCTGCGAGGCCTGAGTCTCGGGGGCCAGTCCCATACCGAGCGTCATTGTTTGAGAAGAGGGTTCCGAGGAGAGCGACTCTTCGAAAGAGCTCGACGAGCTGGAAGAGGACAACGCTGGTGGAGAGTGCCCAGTGGTGGTGTACATGGCAGTCAAGGGAGCGGGTCTGGATGGTGACAGCAAAGACGACTCGTCGGAGGTGGGGATTAAGGTGGTGGACTTGGACAGGGGGCTCGACGGGTACATCAAGGTTGGGGAGCTCATCAGTCATGGATTCAGAACGGTGGGGTGTGAATGGGACAGTACTGGTCTCGACAGAAACAACTGTGAGTGGTGTGATGGTCGATGGCGCGGTTGATTTCTCTGAGCAACTTGCTCTTGGATACGGGGACGTGTGGACAAGTGAGGTTGATATCTTTCTCGGTGATAAAGGTACGGCGAAGGTAGGCAAGGGTGTAGGCGTTGGTTCCGAGCGCTGCTGCTATCTGATGGCAGTAGGAGGGTTGGGACATGGCGGAGTCCTAAAGACCCTTCAGGTCTTTATACTCCTGGAGTATCTCCTTGGCGTTGGTGAAGTTTGGTTCCGACTCCCAAGTTGCCTCGGAGATAGGGTATCCTTTCCAAGCAGCCAGATAGCGTCGGGTTTTTCCTTTCCCTTTGTGGCTGATGATGTGGCTTAATTCGTAATCTTCTTCCGAACGTGTCAGATCCGGTGGCGGACAGGAGAAGTTGGGGCTGTGTTCATCGGTTTCGACATAAGGGGAAAGAAGAGATGCGTGGAACACCGGGTGTATTCGCCATGAATGGGGAAGTTCCAATTCGTAGGCGAGGGTGGAAACGACCTTCGTGATGGTAAAGGGGCCATGTCTCTTAGGGGAAAGTTTCCGATTGGTCGATAAGGGGAGATTCGTCGCTTCTAGCCAAACATGGTCGCCCTTCTTCCAAGGTTTGAATCTCCGATGTGATCAAGAAGCCATGATTCGTTGGGAGTTTTCCAGAGCGGCTTTCGCCTCGTCCCGTGCGGAGCTAAGGAGGGAGAGTCGATCAGCCAGTGCTGGTACGAACGTGGGTCCGATCTTCGGATAGGAACGGGGTTGGTATCCCATTAGGAGGAAGAAGGGGGATTGTTTGGTGGCGGAGTGAGTCATAGCATTGTGATGAAATTCGGCCATGGGGAGGACATCGACCCATCCGGAAGGGTTTTCTTGGCAAAATAGTCGCAAGAAGGTTTCCAACTCCTGGTTTACGCGCTCGGTCTCGCCATCGGTTTGGGGATGGTAAGCTGTGGAGAGAGCGACGTCATAGTGCAGGAGCTTGGAGAGTTTGAGTGCGAAGGTGGAGGCAAACTGTGGTCCACGATCGGAGATAACGCGGTCATGTAGCCCGAACCTTGGGAATACATGATTGAAAAATAGCTTGGCGACCCCTTCAGCAGAGATGTTTTTGGAACATGGCATGAGAATCACCCCCCGAGTAAGGCCGTGGTCCACCACGACCAGCACAGAGTCCAGGCCCGCCGCCGTCGGGGGAAGGCCGGAAATGAGGTCCATGGAGATGTGCTGGAATGGGTGAGTGGCTGTGGTAGCGATTGGGGACAAGGGGGGTTTCGTCGGGTGGGTATTAACTTTCATCTGCTGGCAAGGGGCGCAGCCGGCAATGTACTGGCGGACAAAGGTGGACATCCTGGGCCACCAATAGTCGTGGGACAGCAAGGCGAGCGTCCAAGCAAAGCCTGCATGTCCACCATGGTGTGAATTGTGTATACTAGAGACGAGGGGTTCACGGCAGTCCTCGGGAATATATGTTCGTCCGAGGTAAGTGAGATTGCGGCCGTCGAACGCCCAGTCATCGGGCTGAGCCCTGGGGAGGAGTGAGGATCCTTCGTGCATTGCTTGGAGGGCAGATACCACGACAGGATTGGATGGGGTTGAGAGAGCGATCTTTTCAGCAATTGCGAGGTCAAGAGAGCGAGCGAAGACCTCATCAGGGAGGACCTGAAGGGCAATGTTGTCGGCGGAGGTGTCGACTTCGTCCTTCCGAGATAAGGCGTCGGCAGGTCCCATGGCTGTGCTGGGGAGGTGGGTAAAGGTCAGGTCGTAGTCCTGTAAGAACATCTGCCACTGGGCGTGGCGACGGGATAGCTTCCGAGGTTCACGGAAGTACGTCAAGTTCTTGTGGTCTGTTAGGACGGAGATGGGGTGACCAGTTCCCCGTAAGTAGTGGCGCCATTCCTCTAAAGCCATAATGATGGCAAGCAGCTCCCGGTCGTAGATGTCATAGTTCCGTTCAGCTGACCCGAAGGTCTTGGAGATGTAGGAACAAGGGTGGAGGTCACCATTCACATCCTTCTGCATGAGGACACCGCCCGTGGCAGTAAGAGAGGCGTCCGTCATGACGAAGAATGGTTGAGACACGTCGGGAGTGCGGAGTATGGGTTGTTTGAGGAAGGCATTTTTCAGTGTTCTGAATGCTCTCTCCTGGTCGGTTCCCCAGGTCCAGGTTGCGCCTTTGTGCGTGAGATCGTGAAGGGGTCTGCAGATATTGGAAAAGGCAGGAATAAATTTGCGGTAGAAGTTGCAGAACCCGATGAACGATCTGACGGCCTTGACGTCTTTTGGTGCAGTCCACTCCTCAATGGCTGCTAGTTTCGTGGGATCCATTTTTACATTGTCTTTTGAGACAACGAGTCCGAGGTATTCGACTTCAGTCATGTCAAAAGAACATTTTTCTGGCTTGAGATAGAGGTGTTGTTCTTGGAAACGCTGTAAGACTTTCTCGGTGCGCACTCGATGGGTTTCTGGATCGGAGGAGTGGATGAGGACATCGTCCATATAAATGACGAGCCATCCTTCCATGATGTAGTCAGCGAAGGCGTTGTCCATGTATGCCTGAAACGTGGCAGGCGAGTTACACATTCCAAAGAACATAACCGTCGGCTCAAAGAGTCCGAACGGCGTAATGAAAGTGGCTTTCCACCGGTCTTTGGGTTTGACCAGGACATTGTTATAACCCCATCGAACATCTAGCTTGGTGAAGATGGACAATCCTTTGAGCTTGTCGAGGAGGTCAGAGATACGCAGAAGTGGGTAAGCGTTCTTGACCGTGTGACTATTGAGATATCGGTAATCCTGGCAAGGGCGGAGTTTCCCATCCTTCTTCACCACAAAGAAGAAGGGAGCCGCTTGGGGGGACGTGGATGGTTGAATTTTTCCATTTGCCAGGTTCTCGTTTACGAACTTTCGACAAGCGTTGATTTCATCGGGGTTGAGAGAGTAGTTCTTAGCGCGCTTTGGGACAAACGAGGGGAGTAGCTTGATTTCGTGATCAAAGGGCCGGGATGGTGGTAGTTCTGTTGCTTCTTCGTTGATGAATACATCAGCGAACTGCTGGTACTCCTTTGGAATGGTTTTTGTAATCTTGGCCGTTTCCTGGGCTAGCGTAGTCGACAACGTGATCTTTCGGATGTGAGCAGGCATCCTTTCAAAACGTGTTTTATAGGCTTTGGCCAGCCTGTTGTCAACGTCAAGGTCTAAATACCTCAGCAAATATCTTTGCGCTAGGGCTTCTTGCCCGTTGCGCTTCCTTTTGACCAACGTTGGAGGTTTTACGGACACCTTCCGACTACTCCAGTCAATTGTTGGGTTTCGGTCTCCTAACCAACTCATTCCAAGAATGATGCTCTGTTGTTTACCGCTTGAGAGTACGAGGAAGTCCCGATCTTCTTCGTCTTCATCAATCTGGATATGGAGGCAGACCTTATGGGTTATCTCTCCCATCTTGTTAATGGTTCCATCCGCGTTCGTAGCGGTGACCGGCCTAGTAAGACGAGTGAATGGCAGTTTGTGTTTCTTGGCGAATGCGTAATCGATGAAGCATGAGGTGGCTCCACAGTCTATGAGGGCGGGGGCGGTGACAACGGATTTGCTCCCAACTGGAGAAAGAGAAATGGGTACAAATACGGATTTCTCATTTCTCGATACTATTACAGTTGGGAGGGTAGGAGAGCAAGACGTTGCGGCGAGTCTCCTTTCTAAAAATCCTTGCCTACGCAAATACGGTTGACTTGTTCAACCTCATAGGTGGCGTGTGGTTCTTCGGCATCTTCATCGTAGCATTCCTTGAGAACCCGAAGGATCTCTTTCCTATCTTTCCGTCCTTCCTCCAGATCGGCGATGTAAGCATCAAGGGGATCAGGGGAGGAGGAGGCACTCATTTGCACGGTTCTGAACCTTTCTGGTTTCTTTGGCGTAGAAGTAGAGGGGGATGGAGTGGAGCTTTTCCGCTGCATGGGCTGTCTGTAGTTTCTGTGCCCTGGATGATTTCGGCTGATACAGCCGGGCTTATGACAGATATAGCAGAGTCGGTCTCAGTTATGACGTGCCCGTTCGGGCCCGGTGAGATTGATTCTGTCTATGTCCATCGCGTTGGGGTCGTTTCGCGCGGATTGAAAACCTCCTCGACGGAAGTCTCAGAGGTGTTCGTGCGCCTGGGTGTGGTTACTGGCAGCGGTCATCCATCCATCTAGGGTAGTGGGTTCCGTTCCGCGAAGGATGTCTCCGACTAAAGAATAGTGCAGCCCTTGGCAGTAGGCGTCATTGATCATGTTGGTATCAGTGATACCAGAGAGGCCAAGGAGAAGGTTGAACTGCGTGGTGTAGTCCTTTAGTGATTCGGCGGATAATCCTTTCATGTGGAGGTTTCGGAGTTTTCGTCGTGCGTCTATGGCTTCATTCTTGGCGGAGAAGGCTTTCTTGAATTCTTCAGAGAAGACCCTCCAAGTGTCGTAACGGGGGTAGGTAGTTGGTTGTGCGAGTTTCATGTAGTATCCTTCAGCGAATACTCGGCCTTGTCCTTCCCCCATCTTAGCGAGAGCCGTAGTGACGACTTCATCATCCCCCATCTTATCGTGCTTAATCTGGCGCCAAGCTGCCATTGCTTGCAGCCACCAGTTAGCATCTTCTACTCGACCGGAGAAATCGTGGGGTAGTGACTCTTTGCCCATGTCGTCGTCTTCTGAATCTTCTTCGACGTCAGAGTCAATCCCGCGGATGCGTACGTCAGGGTCTGGAATTAATGCTCCTTCAACTGTGAGGGCGGTACCAGATGCAGGAATTTCGGTGAGCCTTCTACGGGACTCGGACCTGCTCCCAGGAGTTGTTACACCAGCACCTGGGTGTGGGCGACTGCTTGTCGGATTAAATCCGGGCCTGCTGGACTTTTTCGTGGAGTGACTAAGAGATATATCGGGTGCGGGGACAGGGGACGGGGAGGATTCTTGGGAGCGTTGATGTTCTATGCGGGTGGTCTCCCAGCGAGCAACTTCAGTGGCTTCTCTTTTAGTGACTGAGAGGGAAGAGGAACCGGGGAGTCGTCGTTCTTGTTGTTGGGATTCGTTACCTGCGATGGTTCGTAACGCTGCTTTCCCTTTCCTGTCTTGGGCGAGGTAGAAGGCACGATCCTCAGGGGAGAGGTCGTTGTATCTCGAGTCTTCCTCCGTGTTGCCTAGTGGGGAAGCTTAACAGCAACCCCGAGTGTAGAAGGAGCTAGTTCTTTTGTTACGACGCACACAGTATCTCAGTGGCAAGCCAAAGAGATAGCTGTCATCGGGACTTCACTGGACAACGTAGATACGGAAGCCTACGGTCCTAAGTCCAGAACTCTTGCAAGCAGGTCTTAGGGCGACCTTTAGACCACAGAGAGTAAGCTAAGTCTTGAGGTTGTCGAAGACGAAGTGAGCTCTCCATAGAAAGGGAGCACTTCCTCAATGGTGAGGTTGAGTGCGAACTGACAAAGGGGGCATGCAAGCATGCCAGACGAAAGGGGTGTGCAGCAGCAATGAGGCTGGCATGCGCTAAAGACAAGAATGGAAGTCCGAGGTTCCTGCGGAGCCGTGGAGGCCGAGGGGAACCAGGGAAGGACAAAGGGCGACACTGCTCTGGGCAGTGGCGCAGAAAGGAAAACATAAGTAAACAAAGATAAAGAAATATCAACCTCACTGGTACTGAGGTAAGTGGTAAGTAGATGGCTAACCCTATGGTTAGGGGTTCGCCTGGGGTAATCGTAGAGTAAGTAGGGTCAGGTATTGTACCAGTGAGTGATGAAGGAAGAAAAAAGGGGTAGGGGGCCGCTCTACCGTAACAGCGGGAGTGGGTAAGCGTTCTTGACCGTGTGACTATTGAGATATTGGTAATCCTGGCAAGGGTGAAGCTTCCCATCCTTCTTCGCCACAAAGAAGAAGGGAGCCGCTTGAGGTGACGTGGACGGTTGAATTTTTCCATTTGCCAGGTTTTCGTTTACAAATTTTCAACAAGCGTTGATTTCATCGGGGTTGAGGGAGTAGTTTTTAGCGCGCTTTGGGACGAATGAGGGGAGTAACTTGATTTCATGATTGAAGGGCCGGGATGGTGGTAATTCGGTTGCCTCTTCGTCAATAAACACATCAGCAAATTGCTGGTACTCCTTTGGAATGGTTTTCGTGATCTTGGCTGTTTCCTGGGCCAGCGTAGTCGACAACGTAATCTTTCGGATGCGAGCGGGCATCCTTTCAAAACGTGTCTTGTAGGCTTTGGCTAGCCTGTTGTCGACGTCGAGGTCTAGATACCTCAGTAAATATTGTTGCGCTAGGGCTTCCTGGCCGTTGCGCTTCCTTTTAATCAACGATGGAGACTTTACGGATACCTTCCGACTACTCCAATCAATCGTTGGGTTTCGGTCTCCTAACCAACTCATTCCTAGAATGATGCTCTGTTGTTTACCACTGGAGAGCACGAGGAAGTCCCGATCTTCCTCGTCTTCATCAATCTGGATATGGAGGCGGACCTTATGGGTTATCTCTCCCATCTTGTTAATGGTTCCATCCGCGTTCGTAGCGGTGACCGGCCTGGTAAGACGAGTGAATGGCAGTTTGTGTTTCTTGGCGAATGCGTAATCGATGAAGCATGAGGTGGCTCCACAATGTATGAGGGTGGGGGCGGTGACAACGGATTTGCTCCCAACTGGAGAAAGAGAAACTGGTACAAACACAGATTTCTCATTTCTCGATACTATTACAGTTGGGAGAGTAGGAGAGCAAGACGTTGCGGCGAGTCTCCTTTCTAAAAATCCTTGCCTACACAGATGTGGTTGACTTGTTCATCCTCATAGGTGGCGTGTGGTTCTTCGGCATCTTCATCGTAGCATTCCTTGAGAACTCGGAGGATCTCTTTCCTATCTTTCCGACCTTCCTCCAGATCAGCAATATAAGCGTCAAGGGGATTGGGAGAGGAGGAGGCACTCGTTTGCACGGTTCTGAACCGTTCTGGTTTCTTCGGTGTAGAAGTAGAGGGGGATGGAGTGGAACTCTTCCGCTGCGTGGGCTGCCTATAATTTCTATGCCCTGGGTGATTCCGACTAATACAGCCGGGTTTATGACAGATGTAGCAGAGTCGATCTCAGTTATGACGTGCCCGTTCAGGTCTGGTGAGATTGATTCTGTCTACATCCATCGCATTGGGATTGTTTCGGGCAGATTGAAAACCTCCTCGACGGAAGTCTTGGAGGCGTTCATGCGCCTGGGTGTGATTACTGGCAGCGGTCATCCATCCATCTAGGGTAGTGGGTTCCGTTCCACGAAGGATATCTCCGACTAAAGAATAGTGCAGTCCCTGGCAATAGGCGTCGTTGATCATGTTCGTATCAGTGATACCAGAGAGGCCAAGGAGGAGGTTGAACTGCATTGTGTAATCTTTTAGGGATTCGGCGGATAGTCCTTTCATGCGGAGGTTTCGGAGTTTTCGTCGAGCGTCTACGGCTTCGTTCTTGGCAGAGAAGGCTTTCTTGAATTCCTCAGAGAAAACCCTCCAGGTGTCGTAGCTGGGGTAGGTAGTGGGTTGCACGAGTTTTGCATAGTATCCTTCAGCGAATACTCGGCCTTGTCCTTCCCCCATCTTGGCGAAAGCCGTAGTGACGACTTCATCGTCCCCCATCTTATCATGCTTAATCTGGTGCCAAGCTGCCATTGCATGTAGCCACCAGTTAGCATCTTCTACTCGACCGGAGAAATCGTGGGGTAGTGACTCTTTGCCCATGTCGTCGTCTTCTGAATCTTCTTCGACGTCAGAGTCAATCCTGCGGATATGTACATCAGGGTCTGGAATTAATGCTCCTTCTACTGCGAGGGCGGTACCAGATGCAGGAATTTTGGTGAGCCTTCTACGGGACTCGGACCTGCTCCCAGGAATTGTTACACCAGCACCTGGGTGTGGGCGACTGCTTGTCGGATTAAATCCAGGCTTGCTGGACTTTTTCGTGGAGTGACTAAGAGATGGACTGGGGGTGGGGACAGGGGAAGGTAGTGGAGATGATTCTGAGGAGCACTGTCGTTCGACGCAGGTGGTTTCCCAACGGGCAACTTTGGCGGCTTCTCTTTCAGCGACTGAAAGGGAGGAGGAGCCGGGGAGTCGTCGTTCTTGTTGTTGGGCCTCGTTTCCTGCGATGGTCCTTAGCGCTGCTTTCCCTTTCCTGTCTTGGGCGAGGTAGAATGCGCGATCCTTGGGAGAGAGGTCGCTGTATCTCGAGTCTTCCTCTCTATTGCCTAGTGGGGAAGCTTAATAGCAACCCCGGGTGTAGAAGTAGCTAGTTCTTTTGTTACGACGCACACGGTATCTCAGTGGCAAGCCAAAGAGATAGCTGTCGTCGGGACTTCACTGGACAACATAGATGCGGAAGCCTATGGTCCTAAGTCCAGAACTCTGCAAGCAGGTCTTAGGGTGACCTTTAGACTGCAGAAGAGTAAGCGAAGCCTTGAGGTGTTGAAGGTGAAGCGAGCTCTCTGGATGCCAGTAGATACGCGTAGATTGCGTAGAACTAGCTGGGGTTTCCAGCCGGTTCCACCATGGTTTATATAGAGTACATGAGTGGCTGTACTCTAGTGCGGACCATGGGCATGCATCTGCTGGAAGAGGAAAGGGTCCAGCGTATCCTAGAGGGATGCACTGGAAGTAGAAGGGGAGCACTTCCTCAATGGTGAGGTTGAGTGCGAACTGACAAAAGGGGCATGCAAGCATGTCAGACGAAAGAGATGCGCAGCAGCAATGAGGCTGGCATGCACTAAAGATATAAGTGGAAGTCCAAGGTTCCCACGGGGCCATGGAAGCCGAGGGGAGCCAGGGAAGGACAAAGGGCGACACTGCACTGGGCAGTGGCGCAGAAAGAAAAGCATAAGTAAACAGAGATAAAGAAACGTAAACCTCACTGGTATTGAGGTAAGCGATAAGAGGATAGCTAACTCCTTGGTTAGGAGTTCGCTGGGGTAATCGTTGTTGCGACCCATCGTACTAGGGATAGAACCTAGTGACAGATAGGCAACATCACTAAGACGTCGCCGTAGAGAAATAGATAAAAGATTGGATGAGTCTAGTAGCTCGGCTATTCTGGGGAGAATAACAAGAGGACTAAGCTGGAGAGCTTAGGCCGTCTTGTGCTAGCATTATATACTACAATGCCCGTAGGCGATACAAATAGTATGCTACACAAGTAAATACCTAAATATGGGAATGCCCAGTGACCTACGTGGTCCTAGGGCATGACGTCATGTCTAAATATGCTATCTACGGTGCGTACACCATGAGTCGTTAATATCCGTGGTGTGAGAACGCCGTCCCTTGGGAATGTCACCCGTGGGTACATCAGTGGCGTCTCCACCTCCTATATCGTAATGATCGTGTCAGATCTGATCTAGATGTGGATCTATTAAGATACCATCTCATCTGATCAAGATCTCTTAATGTCCGTGTATCTGAGATATATATACGTAATGTTACAGTAATGGTTCGTGGAGGCCTCGTTGGCCGTCGTATGCTATGCTACAAGGAATTGTACTTATATATTATGTAATATGAGAACTCCCACGGTCACGTGCCATCTTCTAAGGGATTCTCTTAGGAATACGTCGTAAAGTATAGACGGCTACCGTCGTAGTCCGTACCTGTACTGATAATCGTCAGGCAAATGCCTTCGCATGCGACTCTCTTTCGTGATATGTCCGTTGACTACTAAGTGTTACGATATCAAATCGCAACACCCGCCAATCCAATCCCCTCTCCCCGTTCTCTCCACCACGTCGGCGTCATCACTTCTCTCCGCCAACTTCGTACGCGACATGCCTTGCCCTCTGCCAATCCCGGTCATGAGTCCTTCCCCACGGCCCCTTCCTCCCCTCCTGGGATCCGTCTCTCCCCCTTGGAGCGACGACAAAATCGCCGCTGTTTTAGATGTCATGAACCAGGACACGTGCGTCGCAACTGTCCCCTCGGAGATAGCGACGACCCCAACGACATGCTTCCCATTCCCCCTCACCTCGCCTTCCTCCATGAACCCCCCGCTTCCACCACCTCTTCCTCCTCTTCCAATCTATCTTGGGGAGGAGGAGACGAATACGAGGTTAACGAGGGAGACTTATCGGGGCCCGATAGGGATTAGTGGACTACAGGGGTCGTCCACCCTAGGAGAGGGTAATGTTACAGTAGAGCGGTCCCCTAGCCCCTTTTCTTCTTTCCTTACTCACTGGTACAATACCTGACCTCACTTACCTTACAATTACCCTAGGCGAACCCCTAACCACAGGGTTAGCCACCTACTTATCGCTTACCTCAGTACCAGTGAGGTTTATATCTCTTTATCCTTGTTTACTTATGTTTTCCTTTCTGCGCCACTGCCCAGTGCAGTGTCGCCCTTTGTCCTTCCTTGGTTCCCCTCGGCCCCATGGCCTCTGCGGGAACCTCGGACTTCCACTTATATCTCTTGAGCGTGGCAACCTCATTGTTGCCTCGCACCCATTTCTTCTGGCATGCTAGCATGCCTCTTTTGGTGGTTCGCACTCAACCACACCATTGTGGAAGTGCTCCCTTTCTTCTTCCAGTGCATCCCTTTAGGATACGCTGGACCTTTTCCTCTTCCAGCAGATATAAGCCCTTGGTCCGTGCTAGTGTACCGCCACCTGTGTACACTATATAAACCCTGGTGGAACTGGCTGGAAACCCCAGCTAGTTCTACGCAATCTACGTGTATCTACTGGCATCCAGAGAGTTCACTTCGCCTTCGACACCTCAAGGCTTCGCTTACTCTTCTGTGGTCTAAAGGTCGCCCCAAGACCTGCTTGCAGAGTTCCAGACTTAGGACCGTAGGCTTCCGCATCTACGTTGTCCAGTGAAGTTCCGACGACAGCTATCTCTTTGGCTTGCCACTGAGATACCGTGTGCGTCATAACACGTGGGAGAACTGGAATTATCTCTCTGGCTACAAGAGCAATACCGGGTAACGGTGGTACACCAACGTGACAATACCTGTAATCACGCGAACAGGGACCGATGTCGTAGTGGTCTACGCTTGGCAAGCCTCGCCAAGTAAGGTCACTAGTGCTCTATGTGAAATGCCCAATGACATTCAGCAACTTTATCCTTATTTAATACGGCGGACGACCGTTTAAAATAGCATGGGCGGAGTGCTAGTCTCTGGTGGGCTGCGACCACCACGCTCTAGGCTCCGTGGAGCTGGGGTATCCTGTCCCTTCTGAGGGCATGCCTTGTGTGAAGAAATCATAGTCAGGCCACCTGATAGGGGCGGCTTTACCCACTAAGACAAAAAAAAGAAAAATTGACTGGCCCGGCCATAACAGGGCGGGGCTTCATCTCCGAGAGACAAGAAAAAGGAGGGTGGTATCAATGTAAGGACAGTTGTTGGTGTGCGTACCTGCCGCGATCACCTCGACCGCTTCCTCGGATGGACGTGAGCGTGATGCGGGAGCTAGTCTAAGACTCTTCCTTCTTGATCTGGATGTATCCCATGTTGACAGGGATGGTCATCCTCCACGGCGTGGCCAGATTCCAGCGTTGGGTGGGCGAGAGCTTGGTAGCGGTCGCAATGAAGGAGAAGCTAGTTCTTTTGTTACAACGCAAGGCGACTGTCACAGTGCAAGCACTGGAGTCTCATGCAAGTAACAACAACCCTCAATGAAGAGGACGTGATACGAGCATAACCTAGGCGAAGTAGAACCAGGGGAGCTCAGGAGAGTCCCAGTCTCTGAGAGGGAGTGAAGAGACACCAGTAATCGCGGGTAGATTGCATAGAACTAGCTGGGGATTCCAGCTGTCCTGCAGGGGTATTTATAGTACAGGATATCTAGCATGGACCACTGGTGTGTACTCGACAGGTATAGTAAGGGGAGGCGTACTCCCTAATGGAGTGCACTGGAATAGGAAAGAGAATACATATGAGGGTATGCTACCAGAAGGAGCGCACCCAAGAGGGAAAGGTGAAACGTATAAAGTATAAAGGGCTGGATGAGCTCTGAGGAGTTCCATGGAAGTCTGAGGAGGTCGCCAGCAAAGGAAAGGGCCTCGTTCCACAACTGAGGTGGTTGATGAGTCGAGACGAGAGAAGGGCGAGCACATGGTGTGAGCCCAGACAGTAAGACGACATTGTATCCGATATTGGTAATGCCAAATGTGGAAGGGATTCGCCTGATGGGATAGGCTATCAGGAAATGGAAGCATCTCAGGGTGATGTGAACGCAGGGTCGTGGAAGCCTGATGGTGTGAGCAAGGACAGGGTCCAAGCGAGCGGAACAGAGTCCAAGATGACTTGAGGACATCTGATCAGGAAGGCGACTGTGGATCACGAGAAGTACCGAGTGATGCCTATTTGGGAATGGTGGTACGCGTCGTAGATGCGGAACAAAGGGAGACCTATAGTGACAGTGGTGGGCACAAGCCCGAGGACGCCGCGGACGAGGGCGAGTCGATCTAGAACATAAGGACATGCTTAGATAAGCATGTGGTGCTGACGGGGTGTTACCAGAGATCGGATAGTGCTGGCCTATATGGCATTAGGTAAGCGGTGGCGATGATAGGGGCTATCCGGTGGCGAGTGAGTGCTAAGGAGCACGAGCGATGTTCCATACAAAGTATAACCTTCTAGGCCTATCGGTAGGTGTAGCAAGGTGGTCCTAGGTGTTGGTCTATACATGGTGTCCCGTGTACAAGGGAGAGTACAGAGGAGGAGCGAAGGGAAGACGAGTGATGACGACGAGGAAAGCTATCTGAAAGAAGAAAAAGGTATGGGGGTTCCCATTATCGTAATACATACTCCATTTCTTTTTCGCTTTGTTTGTACTTGTTTATCTTTTTATGGAACTCCGATCCAAACTCCGACCGTACCGATGTACTGGTTGTTTGGTTATGTTTACATTATTATGTGAGATCGCCATTTGCGATTCGCTTCCATGTTTCATCATTCTTCTTTTAATCTCCGTTCGACACATGTATCACATATGCTTCTTCTTTTTAATTACCGCTATGCTTCCATTCTACATGCGTCTCACCTCACGTCTTTAATCTCTGTCTGTGACATAGTTACCTCATGTATTTAATCTCCATTGTTTGTAGAGTACAAACAGTAGAGTAGTATTTAAGCAATACCAGACCAACCGAGAACTCCAGTCAAGTTCTCTGTTGGATTCCCCAGCATTGTTCACTTGTCCCCCCTTTGAGTTATAGTGGTGTGATTTAGGTTTATTCCTGGATTGCAACATTAGAACTTGACTGCATCTACCTACCTTACACCACTTCTGTCGTCTCATCGACACCGTCTTTGGACAACCCCGATCCACAGGGGCAAGTGGAACATACCGGACCCGAGGTCGCCTTTGTGCAACAGGATTTTTCACACTTCACTTCATTTGGTCTTTCGACCCCCTTCCTTTTACATAAAGCGCTCCCGAGACGGGAGAAGAGAGACTTGCAGGCTTTAAGCCGGAGTAGTGGGTTCCCTTGAGAGGGATTCAAGCGTTTAAAAACCGCCCCACCTACCTACTTTCTTCTTCGAATGGATACGTCCAAGTCCTTGTGAGGCTCATTTGTTTACGTTTACATATTCCACGCATTGGTGAAAGAGCGGTCTTGTGCCCACCGATCCATCGAATCAGTACAAGTAGCTACCACTTCTCAGAAGAACTGTGCAGTAGGCTATTGGCTGCAAGTTCGTCGAAATTGGAGAGGATCTAGCCCTCATTTCAATTATTACTTCATTTTCTTCATAGGATGTTTAACATCCCCACACACTTTAAAGGCTTCCCAGACTTCCCAGTCGGGAAATACACCTGCGACGTTCACTACACTTGCAAACACAAAGACGCAGAAGACGATCCAACACTAGATTCCTATTATGACAGAATCCCCTTATGCTATAAAACCAAAGAACAATGAAACACACTCCTCAATTGGCTAGAGAATAAGAAGGCCGGTTACATTAAAGAAGACACTCCTCCCCATCTTTACGAATCCAAAGCCACCTATGTTCAGTCCTCTAAAAGGAAGAGAGACGAACTACCAGATTACGACTCTGAGATTGATGAATCTCACATCCCAAAAAAGAAAAGCACCCTCGAATCTCAAGACAAGGAAAGATGCTGCCTTGCTGCCATACATTTACTGTAGCTCGTGTAGAAGCAGAATTCCCCTCTACCCCACCTAAACAAGAAAGGCGCTTGACTAAAAATGAACGTTGAGCAAGACGCCACGCAGCAGGCTGCTGCCATAACAAACCTGACTGTGCTTGTTACGCAGCTCCAGAACACCCTCCTCACAATGCAGAACCAACTCACCCTTACCACTGCATGTGCAGAGGCTGCGGAAGAATTGGCACAGGGCCTATGGGCTGAAATCAAGGTTACCAAAAGGGTAGAGGCAATTGCAGACCCAGGACTTTATGACAGGAACTTCGCACAGTTTGACCACTGGTGGATGAACATGCAGATCTATATAGATTGTAATCCTGAAACATTTATAGACGATCGTTCCCTGTGTTTAGCTGTACTAACAAGGATAGGGACACGCAACAGGTCAGATAGAAATGGAGCAGGCATCTGGGCACGCACCAAGCTCCAAAGATATCTCAGCGGCCCCATGGGCATGTGGCCTGATCGCGCAGCCCTCAGCACATTACTCCTGGAAAGATTCAAACCAGGAAATCAACAAGACATTTATTTGAATCAATTACTCAAATGCAAACAAGGTCCTCGGGAACAAACTGCTGAGTTCCTAGCCTGATGGAAAACGATTTATGACCGAAGCGGGTGCAATGACTTTATGGGCACCCATCTACTAGAAAAGAACACTCGGAAAGACATTATCAAATTGATCTTCCAACAAGGAGATAGGCAGAATACTGTTGTGGATTACATGGACATGATTACCACAGCTGGGAATGCCCTGGAGGCATTCCAATTACGCAATTCCAATGGATGAATCTGGACTGGATCCAGAGCAGGACCTTCCACTCCCTGCAACGACGCAATGAATGTTGATGCGGTACGTAAACCCCTAAAGTGCTTCAATTGCCAAGGCCCTCACACAGCGAAAGAATACAAAAAGCCCAAAAAGCAGTGCCCCAAATGTCACTTCCTTGGGGGAGGGCATTCTAAGCAGTGCTCAAAGTTTAAACAGACATGCACTGTTGCAACAGGGGATTCGTCGGAATCGGAGGAGGATAGCCTGCCTCGTGGAAGCAAGGGACGAAAGGGAAAGGGACGAGATCCTGGACCTGATTGAGTCGTACAAGGAATGAGCTATGAAGAAATGAAAGCTTATTTCTTCAACCTCCACGAGACGGAAATGAAGGGAAAAGGCCAAGCCAAGTGATCAAACCGGGTGATCACAAGGCAAACGGACCTGATTTGAACAATTTCTATAATTGTTTTTGTAATCTTGATGTGACATATGGAGAAGAAGATGATGAGATCTTCAACTCCCAAAATAGGACATTAAATTACGATACAGACTATTCTTCTTCCAAAACCGAGACCAGATCTTCTACCAAGAAGCTTGCTGCACGGGAATGCAGGCTTAATTCGGTCAAAACAAAAACAAAAAAATATTCCCTCCCTACGTCATCTCTATCTATAGAAAACCCAGACAAAATCAAAGTGCGATCTCTTCAACCAAAACGAGAGATCTGTCTGGAGATCAAAGTTGCTAACTCCACGACAAAGCATGAAATGGTGGCAACCCAAGCACTTCTGGACTCAGGGGCCAACAGCATCTTTATAGACACCCGATGGGCTTCGGTTAATAAGATTAAAACCAAGCCACTTCCAAATCCAATCCCCGTCTACAACATTGATGGAACCAAAAATAGCGCTGGCAATATCACACACATTGCAGAGCTTATTTTAGAGTTTCAGGGACATAGGGAAAGGATAGAAGCAGAAGTCACCGATCTCGGAAGAAACACCTTGATCCTCAGATATACCTGGCTTGCCAAGCACAACCCTGAAATAGATTGGCAAACTGGAAATGTCCGACTCACATGATGCCCACATTCCTGTTTCCTCTTAAGTGACCGAGCTGCAATCCTGAGGAGTCTAGATGATGACAAAATCAGGAATGCACCCACTGTTACGGTAGAGCGGCCCCTTTCCCCTTTTTCCTCTTTCCTCGCTCACTGGTACAATACCTAACCTTGCTTACACTACGATTACCCTAGGCGAACCCCTAACCACAGGGTTAGCCATCTACTTATCGCTTACCTCAGTACCAGTGAGGTTTATCTTTCTTTATCCTTGTTTACCTATGTTCCCCCTTCTGCGCCACTGCTCGATGCAGTGTCGCCCTTTGTCCTTCCCTGGTTCCCCTCGGCCCCATGGCTCCGCGGGAACCTCGGACTTCCACTTATATCACTAGCGCACGCCAGCCTCATTGCTGCTGCG
>JBBPSY010000200.1:0-18335 GCA_038093855.1 Rugiboletus extremiorientalis
TGAATTGACTATATCTTCATAGCCTGTACACCAGATCACATGACCTAGGGGGCAATCCTGTAGCCAAGGGTATGTACTATTTATAGCTCCACCAAAGCTAAGCGAAATTCCCACAGTGTTTGGCAGTATGCTTCACACACTGCCATCAGGCTGAGTATGGAAAGGGTTTTTGAGCTCACTGTACAACGGGGTCTTCCCCTAGTGACAGATCACCTTCTGGCAGCAATGATGATACTCTGTCTTTGTCATCATCATCCTCCTCCTCAGAGGAGCATAACCTCCGAGCCCACTCAAAGGGCCATAAGTATCATCGATGACGCCATGGGTGATGCCATAAATCTAAGGATTGAAAGTGTCAGCAGTTGAGATTGAGAGAGAAAAGAAAACGGTCAGGGTACGGCAATCTTAAGCCAATACCTCTGATGAAATATGATGGGTCTACCAACTCAAGAGCGTTCCACCGTTTTTTAACTGAGGGAGCTGCCTACATCAAAGCTGGTTGAGTCGATGATGAGAAACAGGTATTCGTGCTATCCCGGTTCTTGATGGGACGTGCATACAAGTTTTATACTCGGGAGATTGCAGCTGAACTGGACGCCTGGAGCTTGCAAGACTTCTATCGTGAGCTCTTTAACGTGTGCTTTCTGGTTGATTTTCGAATGACACAGTGGCAGAAACTTCAAAATTGTGATCAGCATGGTTGCAAAGTTCGAGAATATATTTCTGAGCTCTACGAGTTGTAAAACCTCATTGGAGATATTCCCGAACAAGAGAAGGTCACCAAGATGTGGGATGGATTTGCCCCATGGATACAAACTGAACTATGGAAGGATAAGTTGAACCTGGAATGGTCTACCCTTCGAGAGGTAGTCGCGGCAGTCGAGGTTATTGAAATTGCCCACTCCATAGGAAGATCCTCTTTTCAGCGACACCTGAGGCGACGGGATCATTGCCCTTTCCCACCTCATAGTCGGGTTACCCACATCAGGAAGGGGACCTATAAAATTGAGACACCAGTCAGTGACACTCCAGGTCAGAGGGAGCAATGACCTCCCCATGGACATGGGAAATGGCTGTTCCCTGCACAGCAAGACCGTCCCTGGGATGTTCGTGCAAAGCCTGGAAAGAATATCACAGGGAAGCTAAAGCTCTCGAAAGAAGAGCACGATCGGGCTGTTGAAAACAAGCTTTGTTTTAAGTGTAAGCAACTGGGCCACTTTGCGAATGCATGCCCTGAAGGGGGTGTGGTTACCGGGGAGTCATCTACTCGCCCCCCTGGAGCTGTGGCCAGCTTCAGCGTCAATGTTGCACCTGGTACTGACCTCCTCCAAGGATTGGTGTTATGATAATGGGAACCCCCATACCTTTTTCTTCTTTCAGATAGCTTTCCTCATCGTCGTCATCGCTCGTCTTCCTCTCGCTCCTCCTCTGTCACCTCCCTCGTACATGGGACACCACATATAGACCAACACCTAGGATCACCTTGCTATGCCTATCACTAGGCCTAGAAGGTTATACTTCGTATGGAACATTGCTCGTGCTCCTTAGCACTCGCTCGCCACCAGATAGCCCCTATCATCACCACCGCTTACCTAATGCCATATAGGCTAGCACTATCTGACCTCTGGTACAACCCCATCAGCACCACATGCTTATCTAAGTGTGTCCCTTTGTTCTAGAACGACTCGCCCTTGTCTGTGACGTCCTTGGGCTCGTGCCCATCACTGTCATTCCTGGTTCCCCTTTGTCCCGCGTCTGTGGCGTGTACCATCTTTCCCGACTAGGCATCACTCAGTACTTCTCATGATCCACTGTCGTCTTCCTGATCGGACTCTGTTCTGCTCACTTGGACTCTGTCCTCGCTCTTCCCATCAGGCTTCCATGATCCCGTGTTCACATCACCCCGAGATGCTTCCATTCCCTGATAGCCTATCCCATCAGGCAAATCCCTTCCACATTTGGCATTGCCAATAATGGATATAATGTTGTCTCACTGCCTAGGCTTTCACCGTGTGCTTGTCTCCGTTCCCAGCTCAACTTGTCAACCACCTCAGTTGTGGAATGAGGACCTTTCCTTTCCTGACAGCCTCCTCAGACTTCTGTGGAACTCCTCAGAGCCTCCAGGCCTTTAACCTTTATAGATGTTTTACCTTTCCTTCTCGGGTGCACTCCTTCTGATAGTACACCCTCGTATGCTTTCTCTTTCCTATTCCGGTGCACTCCATTAGGGAGTACACCTCCTCTTACTATACTTGTCGTGTGCACACCAGTGGTCCATGCTAGGTATTCTGTACTATAAATACCCCTGCAGAACTGCTGGAATCCCCAGCTAGTTCTACACAATCTACCTGTGATTACTGGTGTCTCTTCACTCCCCTCTCAGAGACTGGGACTCTCCTGAGCTCCCCTGGTTCTACTTTGCCTAGGTTATGCTCATAGCATGACCTCTTCATTGAGGTTCATTGTTACTTGCATGAGACTCCAGTGCTCACACTGCGACAGTCACCTTGCATCATAACAATTGGTTGAGACTACCGAGTGCATTGATGAACTAAGTCTTGGGTCCTGCGATCTGATGCTTGCTTCATTCCGCTCGGATGTGCCTGTCAACCGTTGGCATCGCATGGGGGACCCTCTTGTGCATTGGGCAGAGCACATACTGGTGATGGGATCACCTTATCCTGGGGATGATACAACTGAGGCCGAGGTTTACCATCACAACTGTTTTGTTGTTTATCACGTGAGCTCAATGCAGCATGTTGTTTGCGATAGCACGAGGGGGGAGCGGGAGGATTGTGATATCTTAATAGACTCTCACCTACTCGAAGACTGGAATTTCTGACCGGGGGAATGGTTTGCCGCTTATTAGGCACAACGCAAACCAGCCCATTTGAACCAGTGTGACTGACCAGTCGCTATGAGCAATGTGTTAGCTCGACATGTCGAGGATATTTTGATGGCAGGGTTGGACCCTTACTGGATTGGCTCAGATCAACTTCATTGTTTTGACTGCTTAATCTATGAGCACGATAATGAACAGATTGAGTATGTCTTATGGGATTGAGAACTAGAGCTACAGACAGACTTACCTATCCAGCTCTTGAGATGCGAATCATTCGATCTGGTAAATTGGTATAACAGGAGGTTGAGCTGTGCCTGGGCAGCACTATTTCAACTAGTGCACAGACATACCCTTGAGAATAACATGCCAGCTCATTTCATTGGTGTAGATGGATCAGATGCCTTGTCCATCTCAATTGAGCACACAGTTTCTGAAATCGAACATTTGAGGTACCAGCAAGGCATGTTTTGGAGCCACAGCCCTATGGGTAGAGAAATGGTTGTGGAAGTCAATGGGTTACCTATCCACTATGGGGAATATCCTACCTTGGAACTGCAAGGTAGAGTCTGCCTCGATAGCGAATTGATTCTTGAGCTGAACGGTGCCCAGGTCCTGAAGGGGAGTTACTCAGCACTGCAACGGAATGCAGTGTCAACTAAAGACTTCACCCGATTTGTCCCTAAGCCATTGATTGTAGTTGTCGAAATAAATGGGCATCCAGCATGTGCACTGATCGATTCAGGATCTTTGGCTGACTTCATGTCCACTAATTTGGCAGAACAAATCAAAGCACCACGAGCTGAGCTTGCCAAACCACTCACTGTTCAATTGGCCATTCAAGGGTCCCGATCGAAAGTGAATTATGGTACTAAGGTAAACCTGAAATATCAGAGTATCAGTGCTGAAAGATACTTTGATATCATTAACCTCCAAAATTACGATTTGATTTTGGGAATGCCATTCCTATTTCAGCACCAAGTGATGATCGGATTCAACGAATCTCATGTCGTCATTGGGAGCCCAAAAGCCGTCCCCCTCAAGGGACCTCAAGTTCAGATCCTTGAATCGCGAGCAGTGGACATCCACAAAAATCAAGTGGATACTATGAGACAACAACTATATGAATTAGCAAAACCGCTCTGTGCTAAAGCAAGTGAGATGAGCTTACCTCCCCTCAGAGCGATCAACCATGAAATCCTGCTAGTTGATCCAGGTAAAATATACCCTTGGCAACCTTCTAGATGTCTAGAAGCACTGCACCCACAATGGGATGCAAAATGGAAAGCATACCTTGAAACTGGACACTAGAGAGTAACTAGCATTGGGAATACTGTCCCAATGCTCTTTATCCGAAAGACAGGGTCTGACAAATTGAGAACGGTTGTCGACTTGAGAGAAAGAAATAAAAACACCTACAAACTGTCTGCTCCCCTACTGGACGTTGACGGTATCTTGTGTAGAGTGAGTAAGGGGAAGTACTTCTCGATCATTGATGGGCAAGATGCCTACGAGCAGATTTGCATAATATCCGAGCACGTCGAAAGAAGTGCTGTTATGACTCCTGACAGAAATATGATTAGTACCATTATTCAAATTGGGGATTGCAATGCCCTGTCCACCTACCAAGCATTGATGAACCATTTATTTAGCAGCTTCATTGGGAGATGGATGGACGTCTATCTAGATGACATCATCATCTATTCTCAAACGCTGGAGGAACATGTTGAACACGTTACCTCTGTACTACGAATCCTAAAGAGGGAGCGACTTTATCTTAGTTCAGAGAAACTCCACTTCCTATGCCCAGAGATGGAAATCTTGGGTCGGATTGTTGATGATAGTGGTATCCGAATGGATCCAGATAAGGTCGACACTGTGCTGAAGTGGAAAACTCCAATGAATCATGATTTGCTTCGGGGGTTTATTGGATCCACCAGATACCTTGCTGACGATATATACAAGGTCAGGGTGCCTATGGGCATTCTGTCTTCCATTACTGGGGACAATGTCCTGTTTAAATGGACTGAAACTGAACAACGTGCCTTTGAGCAAGTCAAACGTTATGTCGATGCCTGCCGTACTCACAATCGCGTCCCTTTGACCTATGGAACTGACGCTCCTCATGTCTGGTTAATGACCGATGCTTGCTATAATGGAGTGGCAGCTGTCATCGCTCAAGGTGAAACCTGGCCAAAGGCCAAGGTTGCTGCATTCTTTAGCACGAAAATGAGTTTGGCGCAACAGAACTACCCTGTCCATGAACAAGAAATGTTAGCAGGTGTGGAGGGCATGTTGCGCTACCAGGACATATTACAAGGCTGCTGGTTTACCTGGTTGACTGACCATAAATGTCTGATTCATCTTTGTCACCAAAAGAACCTGTCAGGGTGACAGGCCAGATGGATTGAGAAAATCAGCGAGTTTGACTTTGATATTGAGTACTTACTGGGAGTGCAGAACATCCTTCCAGATGCATTGTCACATCTATATTCGAACAACGCTCCTGGCACCACCTGAGCGCCAGGTGAGTATACACAACTCGTGGAGGCAGGCATGGATCCTTTGGTGTCTGCCTTGGTTTCCATGCCTGTCTTGGTTGGACCAGAGGCCACTGGTGTTGAGCTCAGTGCACGGTGGAGTGCATGGGTTGCGGCTAACATGGGGCGACTTGGTTGGCACTTGACAGTTGCATTGCCTCCTCAGGCCTCTGATCAGGGGCCTGCTATGGTGGATAGGCAGCGCGAGTGTCCAGCAGCGCCTGCACTCGAGGGACCAGGTGTGGTGCGCTTGACTGCAGGGCCTCGGCATTGACAGCAACATGGTGTGCCCCTGGCTGATACGGGGCAACCAGAGGCCTCTGCTGAGTTTGCTAGGCAGAGACGGGGTCGGTTCGTTCTACGAGGCCCTTGAGAACAACCGGAAGGGGGGAAGAAGGATATTATACCTTCTGCACCCTCTGCACGCTCTACCAATCCTTCACCTCTGTGCATAGAAGGTTCTGATGACCTTGCAGAGTGCCCTGAGCGAGATGGTCATGACACAGCACACAGCGATGGCAGGATGGACATGCCGCTGTCCTTTCTGGATCATGATGAAGTCTTGTCTAAAATTAAGAATCAGTATTCAGCAGACCCATTCTTCCATTTGATTGTGGAATCCCCCAAGACTTACCACAACTTTGAATGTCGGGATGGTTATATCCGCCTCCGTTCGAAGGAGTGAAACACCATTTGTATCTCTGATGTGATTGTTGGCGAGCAAAAAGCTTGCGAACATCTGATCTCACAGGCCCACTCCGTCTTAGTGCATTTGGGAGTGACTAAAACATTAGCTTACCTGCGAGACTATGTATGGTGGAAGGATATCATGGAAGATGTCCACCATTTCTGTGAGTCGTGCCAGACCTGTTACGATAATGGGAACCCCCATACCTTTTTCTTCTTTCAGTTAGCTTTCCTCGTCGTTGTCGCTCGCCTTCCCTTCGCTCCTCCTCCATACTCTCCCTCGTACACGGGACACCACGTATAGACCAACACCTAGGACCACCTTGCTATGCCTATCAATAGGTCTAGAAGGTTATACTTCGTATGGGACATCGCTCGTGCTCCTTAGCACTCGCTCGCCACCGGATAGCCCCTATGATTGCCACCGCTTACCTAATGCCATATAGGCTAGCACTATCCGACCTCCGGTACAACCTCGTCAGCGCCACACGCTTATCTAAGCATGTCCCTTTGTTCTAGAACGACTCGCCCTCGTCCGCGGTGTCCTCGGGCTCGTGCCCATCACCGTCTCTACAGGTCTCCCTTTGTCCCGCGTCTGCAACGCGTATCAACCTTCCCGACTAGGCATCACTCGGTACCTCTCGTGATCCGCCGTCGTCTTCCTGATCGGACTTTGTTCCGCTCGCTCGGACCCTGTCCTCGCTCTCGCTATCAGGCTTCCACGACCCCGCGTTCGCATCATCCCGAGATGCTTCCATTCCCCAATAGCCTATCCTCGTAGGCTAATCCCTTCCACATTCGGCATTGCCAATATCGGATACAATGTCGTCTTACCGCCTGGGCTCGCACCGTATGCTCGCCCTCTTCTCGTCTCAACTCGTCAACCACCTCAGTTGTGGAACGAGGCCCTTTCCTTTCCTGACAGCCTCCTCGGACTTCCATGGAACTCCTCGGAGCCTTCAGGCCTTTGACCTTTACAGACACTTTACATTTCCTCCTCGGGTGTGCTCCCTTTGGTCGTACACCCTCGTATGTATTCACTTCCCTATTCCAGCATGCTCCATTAGGGAACATGCTCTCTATTTCCTTATGTAGCACTTGTAGTCGCTTGGTCCGTGCTACATATCCTGTAGTATAAATACCCCTGCAGAACTGCTGGAATCCCCAGCTAGTTCTACGCAATCTACCTGCGATTACTGGTGTCTCTTCGCTCCCCTCTCAGAGACTGGGACTCTCCTGAGCTCCCCTAGTTCTACTTCGCCTAGGTTATGCTCGTATCACGTCCTCTTCATTGAGGGTCGTTGTTACTTGCATGAGACTCCAGTGCTCGCACTGCGACGGTCGCCTTGCGTCGTAACAAGACCTGCAAGCATAGTAAACCAACGAATCAGAAACCATTCGGGTTGCTTAATCCATTGAGCGTACCTACACACCCATGGGAGTCAATTGGAATTGATTTTGCAGGACCACTGCCTCTGTCAAAGAATCAGGACAGGGAATTCGACTCGATCACAGTTATTATTGATTTGCTCACTGCTATGGTCCACTTGATCCCGAGCCGAATCAACTACACCACCAGAGAGGTGGCAGAACTTGTTTTTTCAGACATCTATAAACTTCATGGGTTACCCAAATCTATTGTTAGTGACCGAGACTCGCTATTCACTAGCACGTTCTGGACTCACTTAATGAAGCTTATCGGAGTAGAACAACAGATGTTGAGTTCTTTCCATCCCTGAAACAACCTCTCACAGTTTTGGAGCTGCTAGGTTGTTCAAGTAGATACTAGGAGTGTTTGTGCTCTGTAGGAGGGAAATCTCCAAGAGAACTAGACTGGGGAGTCCAGTTGCTCCTGGGGGTTTATATATGTTACGACGCACACGGTATCTCAGTGGCAAGCCAAAGAGATAGCTGTCGTCGGGACTTCACTGGGCAACGTAGATACGGAGTCTACGGCCCTAAGTCCAGAACTATACAAGCAGGTCTTGGGGCGACCTTTAGACCACAGAAGAGTAAGCGGAGCCTTGAGGTGTTGAAGGCGGAGCGAGCTCTCTGGATGCCAGTAGATACGCGTGGATTGCGTAGAACTAGCTGGGGTTTCCAGCCGGTTCCACCAGGGTTTATATAGTGTACAGGAGTGGCTGTACTCTAGCACGGACCAAGCGTATGTACCTGCTGGAAGAGGAAAGGGTCGGATGTATCCCAAGGGATGCATCCGAAAAGGAAAGGGAGCACTTCCTCAATGGTGAGGTTGAGTGCGAACAGACAAAAGGGGGCATGCAAGCATGCCAGACGAAAGGGGTGCACAGCAGCAATGAGGCTGACATGCGCTGAAGATATAAATGGAAAGCCGAGGTTTCCGCGGGGTCACGGAGACCGAGGGAAACCAAGGAAGGACAAAGGGCGACACTGCACTAGGCAGTGGCGCAGAAAGGAAAGCATAAGTAAACAAAGGTAAAGAAAAGTAAACCTCACTGGTACTGAGGTAAGCGGTAAGGAGATAGCTAACTCCTGGGGTTAGGAGTTCGCTAGGGGTAATCATAGGGTAAGTATGGTTAAGTATTGTACCAGTGAGTGAGGAAAGAAGAAAATGGGCTGGGGGACCGCTCTACCATAACAATATACTCTTTCTATGTTTGTACATGTTGTGGCTAGATCTAGAGATACACTACTATACAAAGTAACCCTTAGCCCTGGATGTAGGGTATGAGTCATCCATAGTCATGCACAGTCAAGCTGAGTCATAGATAAGATGGGGATTAAGTAGGCTGTGTGATAAGAGTCATTTTGAGTCAGAATGAGTCATAGCAGTAATTAAAGAAGCATAGCCACAAAATGGAAGCAATGCACAGCCGAGCACAGCATGGAGATTAAATAGAAGTAGAAGCTGTGTGTAGGTGTTACTATGGTGTGTTGCGATTCATTGTGTGCCTATACACATAACTTTATTCTATGCACTAAGTCCTCACTTCTACACTATGCATGAGTGGTAGTATACGCTTGGACCCTAACCCTAGGACGTTGTACAGGAGTTCTACATACTCCGTTTCTTTTTCCATTTGTTTGTACTTGTTTATCTTTTTATGGAACTCCGATCCAAACTCCGACCATACCGATGTACTGGTTGTTTGGCTATGTTTACATTATTATGCGAGATCACCATTGTCGATTCGCTTCCATGCTTCTTTTAATTTCCGCTCAACACATGTATCACACGCATGCTTCTCTTCTCTTTTAATTACCGTTATGCTTCCATTCTACATGTGTCTCCCTCATGTTATTAATCTCCGTCTATGACGTAGATACCTCATGTATTTAATTACCATTGTTTGTCCTGTACAAACAGTAGTTAGTATTTAAGCAATGACATCCCAACCAAGAACTCCAGTCAAGTTCTCTGTTGGTTCCCCCAGCATTGTTCACTTGCTCCTCCTTAAGTCTTAGTGGTGTAGCCTAGGTCGACTCCTGGGTTGCAACATGGTGCATCGGAGTTTGAATCCATAAAAATGTAAACAAGTACAAACAAAGTGAAAGAAACAACTAAGTCCCTTGACTTGTTGTGAGTCTTGAGTGCTTGTAGACTTATGTAGGCTTTTGTACACGTTATCCGGTGTTTCAAATGAAGCATTTGTTACACTACCCCCCTTCTAGATCACGAATTCCAGGCGTGATTAGCTAGGTATATGGGTTGTACAATCGATCTGAAATAGCAAATTCAGCTGTTAAAGCATGAACTGCCCGTGGGTGAAGAATATGGAACTCTTTCACTGCGTCATTAGCATTTGTTAATGCTGATGCGGGTTCCCATGTTCTGTCTGAGATTTCGTAACCTTTCCAATGGATGAGGTATTCCAGCTTTCGTCTCTTTAGGCGAGAAGCAACAATGAAATCAACTTCATAGATTTCTTCTCGTTCTTCGTTAACGTTTACAGGACCAGGGCGATAGGATGGTTGTCCTGTTAAAGGTTCATTGAAAGGTTTGATCTGTGAGATATTCACAACTGGGTGAATTCTGATGGTTCTTGGTAAATGGAGTTTGACGGCATTGGGGCCAATCAATTCTTTAATTGAATAGGGACCAATCCATCTTTCTTGTAATTTGTGAGATCTTGTCTTCATAGAGAGATTCTCTGTGGATAACCAAACTTTTTGGCCTATGTGATATTGTGGTGATGTGGAACAGTGACGATCTGCTTGCTCTTTCATTCGTTTTTGGGCAATAATGAGATTTTTCTTGGTGGATGAAAGAGTATCACATAATTGTTCCACTAATTGTTTGCTGGCAGGTGCTACTTGTTGTCGTCTTGTGGGTTCTATTCCCATTCGTGGTGTAAATGAATGTATAATGGCAAATGGGGAATTCTTTGTAGATGTTTGTTGTTTACTGTTATATGAGAATTGCGCCATTGAAAGCCATTCTAACCATTTATTTTGCTTATCTGTGCAGTAGAGACGAAGGTACTGTTGTAGGTCTCTATTCATGCATTCTGTTTGACCATCCGTTTGAGGGTGATAAGCAGTGGACATCTTTGATTTAATGCCAAGATGTTGACATATGTCTTGCATAACTTTAGATGTGAACTGTGGACCTCGATCAGAAATAATGGTTCAGGGAAGACCTTTGTCTTTCCAAACATTTGATAAGAAGAGCTTAGCAGTATCTAAGGTGGTGCAAGTCTTCTTTGTAGGAATGACTACGGCTTCTTTTGAGAAACGATCAACCACAACTAAGATTGAATCATTTCTGTTGATCATGGGAAGATCTGTGACAAAATCCGTTGATATGTCTTGCCATGGTCCTTCTGGAATAGGAAGTGGTTGGAGTTTACCGGCTGGTGGTTTATTACTTCCTTTGTGTCGTGTGCAATGTGTGCAACTTTTTATGTATTCTTCTATCTGTTTCGTCATTCCAGGCCATGTTACGGTAGAGCGGTCCCCCAGCCCATTTTCTTCTTTCCTCACTCACTGGTACAATACTTAACCATACTTATCTTACGATTACCCATAGCGAACTCCTAACCCCAGGAGTTAGCTATCTCATTACCGCTTACCTCAGTACCAGTGAGGTTTACTTCTCTTTACCTCTGTTTACTTATGCTTTCCTTTCTGTGTCACCACTCGATGTGGTGTCGCCCTTTGTCCTACCTTGGTTCCCTCGGCCCCTCGGCTCCTAGGGAACCTCGGTCTTTCCATTTATATCACCTTGCGCACGGTAGCCTCATTGCTACCTCGCACTCGCTTCTTTCGGCATGCTTGCATGCCCCTTTTGGCAGTTCGCACTCAACCTCACCATTGAGGAAGTGCTCCCTTTCCTTTTCGGATGCATCCCTTTGGGATACATCCGACCCTTCCCTCTTCCAGCAGATACACACGCTTGGTCCGTGCTAGCGTACAGCCATTCCTGTACACTATATAAACCCTGGTGGAACCGGCTGGAAACCCCAGCTAGTTCTACGCAATCCACGCATATCTACTGGCATCCAAGGAGCTCCCTCAGTCTTCGACAACTCAAGACTTCGCTTCACTCCTTGTGGTCTAAAGGTTGCCCCAAGACCTGCTTGCTAGAGTTCTGGACTTAGGGCCATAGACTCTGCATCTACGTTGCCCAGTGAAGTCCCAACGACAGCTATCTCTTTGGCTTGCCACTGAGATACCGTGTGCGTCGTAACAAAAGAACTAGCTACTCTTTCTACACCGGGGTTGCTATTAAGCTTCCCCACTAGGCAATACGGAGGAAGACTTGAGATACGACAATCTCTCCCCGGAGGATCGCGCCTTCTACCTCGCTCAAGACAGGAAAGGAAGACAAGCGCTTCTGACCATTGCAGGTAACGAAGCCCAACAACAAGAATGACGACTCCCCGGCTCCTCTTCCCTCTCAGTCTCAGAAAGGGAAGCCGCCGAAGTTGCCCGTTGGGAAACTACCCGCATCGAATGACAGCGCTCTCTAGAATTGTCACCTTCCCCTGTCCCCGCATCCACTCCACCTCTTAGTCACTCCACGAAAAAGTCCAGCAGGCCCGGATTTAATCTGACAAGCAGTCGCCCACACCCAGGTGCTGGTGTAACAATTCCTGGGAGCAGGTCCGAGTCCCGTAGAAGACTCACCGAAATTCCTGCGTCTGGTACCACCCTTGCAGTTGAAGAAGCACCAATTCCAGACCCCGACGTACACATCCGCGGGATTGACTCTGACGTCGAAGAAGAATCGGAAGATGACGACATGGGCAAAGAGTCACTACCCCGCGACTTCTCTGGACGAGTAGAAGATGCTAACTGGTGGCTGCAAGCAATGGCAGCTTGGCGCCAGATTAAGCACAACAAGATAGAGGACGCCGAAATCGTTACCACGGCGTTAGCAAAGATGGGCGAAGGGCAAGGTCGCGTCTTCGCTGAAGGATACTACGCGAAGCTCGCTCAACCAGCGACCTACCCCGACTTCAACACTTGGCGCGTCTTTTCCGAAGAATTCAGAAAAGCCTTCTCAGCCAAGAACGAAGCCGTAGACGCCCAAAGAAAGCTCCGCACCCTCCGCATGAAAGGACTATCCGCCGAATCCCTCAAAGACTATACCACGCAGTTCAACTTACTCCTTGGCCTCTCCGGTATCACTGATCAGAACATGATCAACGACGCCTACTGCCAAGGACTGCATTACTCTCTAGTCGGGGATATCCTTCGCGGAACGGAGCCCACTACGCTAGACGGATGGATGACCGCTGCCAGTAACCACACCCAGGCGCATGAACGCCTCTGAGACTTCCGTCGAGGAGGATTTCAATCCGCGCGACACGACCCTAACGCGATGGACGTGGACAGAATCAATCTCACCGGCCCCGAACGGGCCTGCCATAACCGAGATCGACTCTGCTACATCTGTCACAAACCGGGATGCATTAGTCGAAATCACCCAGGGCACAGAAACTACAGACAGCCCATGCAGCGCAAAAGTTCCACTCCGATCCCCTCTACTTCCTCTACTTCCACCCCAAAGAAACCAGAAAGGTTCAGAACCGTGCAAACGAGTGCCTCCTCCTCCCCCGACCCCTTAGACGCCTATATTGCTGATCTGGAGGGAGGACGGAAGGATAGAAAGGAGATCCTCCGAGTTCTCAAGGAATGCTACGATGAAGATGCCGAAGAACCACACGCCACCTATGAGGTCGAACAAGTCAACCGCATTTGCGTAGGAAAGGATTTTTAGAAAGGAGGCTCGCCGCAACGTCTTGTCCTCCTACCCTCCCCACTGTAATAGTATCGAGAAATGAGAAATCGGTGTTCGTACCAGTATCTCTTTCTCCAGTGGGGAGTAAATCTGTTGTCACCGCACCCGCCCTCATCGATTGTGGAGCCACCTCATGCTTCATCGATTATGCATTCGCCAAGAAACACAAACTGCCATTCACTTGTCTTACCAGGCCGGTCACCGCTACTAACGCGGATGGAACCATTAACAAGATGGGAACGATAACCCATAAGGTCCGCCTTCATATCCAGATTGATGAAGACAAGGAGGATCAGGACTTCCTCGTGCTCGCCAGTGGTAAACAACAGAGCATCATTCTAGGAATGACATGGTTAGGAGACCGAAATCCAACGATCGATTGGAGTAGTCGGAAGGTGTCCGTAAAACCTCCATCGTTGGTCAAAAGAAAACGCAACGGCCAGGAAGCCTTAGCACAACGATACCTGCTACGGTATCTCGATTTAGATGTCGACAACCGGCTAGCCAAAGCCTACCGCACACGTTTCGAAAGGATGCCCGCTCACATCCGAAAGATCACATTGTCGACTACTCTGGCCCAAGAAACAGCCAAGATTACGAAAACCATTCCAAAGGAGTACCAGCAGTTCGCTGACGTATTCATTGACGAAGAGGCAACTGAACTCCCACCATCCCGGCCCTTCGATCATGAAATCAAGTTACTCCCCTCGTTTGTTCCAAAGCGCACTAAGAACTACTCCCTCAACCCCGACGAAAACAACGCTTGTTGAAAGTTCGTAAACGAAAACCTGGCAAATGGGAAAATTCAACCATCCACATCCCCCCAGGCGGCTCCCTTCTTCTTTGTGGCGAAGAAGGACGGGAAACTCTGCCCCTGCCAAGATTACAGATATCTCAACAGTCACACGGTCAAGAACGCCTACCCCCTACCATGTATCTCTGACCTCCTCGACAAGCTCAAAGGATCGTCCATCTTTACCAAGCTAGATGTTCGATGGGGTTATAATAATGTCCTGGTCAAACCCGAAGACCAGTGAAAAGCCGCTTTCATTACACTGTTTGGGCTTTTCGAGCCGACGGTAATGTTTTTTGGAATGTGTAACTCGCCTGCCACCTTTCAGGCCTATATGGACGACGCCTTCGCCGACTACATCGCGGAAGGCTGGCTCGTCATCTACATGGACGATGTCCTCATCCACTCCTCCGATCCAGAAACCCATCGAGAGCACACAGAGAAAGTCCTACAACGATTCCGCGAGCAACATCTCTACCTTAAACCGGAGAAATGTTCTTTCGACATGACCGAAGTCGAATACCTCGGACTCGTTGTCTCGAAGGACAACATTAAAATGGATCCAACAAAGTTAGCAGCCATCGAGGAGTGGACCGCACCGAAAGACGTCAAGGCCGTCAGGTCATTCATTGGATTTTGCAATTTCTACCGCAAATTCATCCCTGTATTCTCCGATATCTGCAAACCTCTTCATGACCTCATGCGCAAAGGCGCAACCTGGACCTGGGGAACCGACCAGGAAAGAGCATTCCGCACGCTAAAGAATGCCTTCCTCAAACAGCCTATACTTCGCACTCCCGACGTTTCCCAACCTTTCTTTGTCATGACAGACGCCTCCCTTACTGCCGCTGGAGGAGTCCTCATGCAAAAAGATGTCAATGGAGATCTCCACCCTTGTTCCTACATCTCTAAGACTTTCGGGTCCGCCGAACGGAACTATGACATCTACGACCGGGAGTTACTCGCTGTCATTATGGCCTTGGAGGAATGGCGTCAATACTTAAGGGGAACTGGTCATCCCGTCTCCGTCTTGACCGACCACAAGAATCTGACTTACTTCCGTGAACCTCGGAAGCTGTCCCGTCGCCACGCTCGATGGCAAATGTTCTTACAAGACTACGACCTGACCTTCACCCATCTCCCTGGCACCACCATGGGCCCCGCCGACGCCCTGTCTAGGAAAAACGAGGTCGACACTTCTCATGACAACGTCGCCCTCCAGCTCCTCCCTGACGAGGTTTTCGCCCGGTCCCTCGACCTCGCTATTGCCGACAAAATTGCTCTCTCTACCCCGTCCGATCCTGTCGTTGTCTCCGCCCTCCAGGCAATGCACGAAGGATCCTCACTCCTCCCCAGGGCGCGACCCGACGATTGGGCCTTTGATGGTCGAAACCTGACCTACCTCGGGCGAACCTATGTTCCCGAGGACTGCCGTCAACCCCTCATCTCTGGCATCCACAACTCCCCCCACGGGGGGCACGCGGGTTTTGCCCGGACACTCGCTTTACTTTCCCATGACTATTGGTGGCCCGGGATGTCCACATTTGTTCGCCGTTATATTGCCGGCTGCGCCCCTTGCCAGCAGATGAAAGTTAACAGCCACCCCACGAGGCCCCCTCTCTCGCCTATTGCCACCACCGCCTCCCGCCCATTCCAGCACATCTCTATGGACCTCATCTCCGGCCTTCCCCCGACGGCGGCAGGCCTAGACTCCGTGCTGGTCGTGGTGGACCACGGCCTTACCCGAGGGGTGATTCTCATGCCATGTTCCAAAAACATCTCTGCCGAAGGGGTCGCCAAGCTATTTTTTACTCATGTCTTCCCTCGGTTCGGGTTACATGACCGCGTTATCTCCGATCGTGGACCACAGTTCGCCTCCACCTTCGCACTCGAGCTTTCCAAACTTCTCCACTACGACGTTGCTCTCTCCACAGCCTACCATCCTCAGATGGATGGAGAGACCGAACGCGTAAACCAAGAACTGGAGACCTTCCTCCGCCTCTTCTGCCAAGAGAATCCCTCCGGTTGGGTCGACGTCCTACCAATGGCCGAATTCCATCATAACGCCATGACCCACTCCACCACCAAACAATCCCCCTTCTTCCTTCTTATGGGATATCAACCCCGCTCCTATCCGAAGATCGGACCCATGTTCGTACCAGCTCTGGCTGATCGCCTCTCCCTCCTTAGCTCCGCGCAGGACGAAGCGAAGGCCGCCCTAGAAAACTCCCAACGAATCATGGCGTCCCGATCACATCGGAAATTCAAACCCTGGAAGAAGGGTGACCACGTTTGGCTAGCAGCGACCAATCTCCCCCTATCGTCCAATCGGAAGCTCTCCCCAAAGAGACACAGCCCCTTTACCATCACAAAGGTCATCTCTGCCCTCGCTTATGAACTGGAACTTCCCCATTCGTGGCGAATACATCCGGTGTTCCACGCCTCTCTCCTATCCCCTTTCGTTGAAACCGATGAACACGGCCCTAACTTCCCCCGACCACCACCAGATCTGGCGCGTTCGGAAGAAGACTACGAATTGAGCCACATTATCGGCCACAAAGGGAAAGGAAGAACCCGACGTTACCTAGCTGCCTGGAAAGGATATCCTATCTCTGAGGCAACTTGGGAATCTGAACCAAATTTCGCCAACGCCAAGGAGATACTCCAGGAGTATAAAGACCTGAAGGGTCTTTAGGACTCCACCATGTCCCAACCCACCTACTGCCACCAAATAGCAGCAGCGCTCGGAACCAACGCCTACACCCTCGCCTACCTTCGCTGCACCTTTGTCACCGTCAAAGACATCGAGATCACCCACCCTCGTGTCCCCGTAGCCAAGAGCAAGTTACTCAGAGAAATCAACCGCGCTATCGACCACCACACCACCCATAGTTGCTTCTGTCGTGACCAGTACTGTCCCATCCATACCCCCGCTTTCTAGACCCTCATGACTGATGACCTCCCCAATCTCCCGGTGCCCACCGAGCCCCCTGTCAGAGTCCACCACCTTAGTCCCCACCTCCGACGAGTCGTCTTCGCCGTCGCCATCCAGACCCATTCCCTCGACCAGTATGTACACCACCACTGGGCACTCTCCACCAGTGTCGTCCTCTTCCAGCTCGTCGAACTCTTCCGACGGATCGTCCTCCTCGGAACCCTCTTCGCAAACAACGACACTAGATACGGGAGCGGACCTCGTGACTCCGGCCTCGCAGAGGTACTCCTTTCAATCCGAAACGGAGTTTTGGACCTCCTCTACTCAGCGGGCTTCGCCACCCTCGTCAATGACATCCCAGCGGCTGATATGGCCTTCATCACCCGCCCCATACTCCTGGCCGCCACCCCCACTGAACATCACCACTACCTCTCCCCCTCCATCGTCTTTCCTAGTCCCCGAGTCTACCAGGGGGGTAATGCCGCGGGAGTCGACGAACGCCGAAACACCCCTTCTCCTCGTCCCATACCTCCCCCCATCACCTTCTGGAATCAGGTCAGCACCCCCGCCAAGACCCAAGAGGAGGAGACGCCTACTCGACCAGCCACCCCGTTCCCCACCCTCGCCGACACCATTGAGAGAACCATCTCTCTTGACGTCGCTCGAGCCGTATCTCCCGCCTCCTCAACTGGGGCAACTGCCGAATTTGAGACGGAGACTCCCTCCGGACCCACTACGAGGGAACACTTTGATGCGTTCATCACGGGGATTATCAACGACCTCGCCCGAGATTTCCACAGCCTCCGGGTCGCGATGCCATCCCCACCGCCGCCTTATCCTGACCGCCCAGTGCGGCCCTCGTCAGGTCCCGTATGCCCTGAGCGATTCACCCGTCCCCAACAGCGCCCTGATTCCTCCTCTCCCACCACCGCTCCCCGTCGTCTCCGCCACGTCGGCGTCATCACTTCTCTCCGCCAACTTCGTGAGGGACATGCCGCGTCCACCTCCCATTCCACTCCTAGCCCCGACTCCGCAGCCCCTTCCTCCCCTCCTGGAATCTCAATCACCCCCATGGAGCGAAGAAGAAATCGACACTGTTTTAGGTGTCATGAACTCGGGCATGTGCGCCGCAATTGCCCCCTTGGAGACAGCGACGACCCCAACGACATGCTTCCCATCCCACCTCACCTATCCTACTTACACGACCCACGCTACTCCTCTGCCGCCTCTCCCCCCTCTTCCGATATATCCTGGGGAGGCGAGGACTATGAGGTCAACGAGGGAGACCTATCCGGACCAGACAGGGACTAGTGGAC
>JBBPSY010000201.1:0-11132 GCA_038093855.1 Rugiboletus extremiorientalis
CCCTTTCCGCGATCATGATGCCGCTCTGTTCACCGGCCGAGAGGGGACTGCTCTTGAATTTGTTCGTACCCTTGGGGGACGTGGCCGGCGCTCGCAACGCTGGCACCCTCGCACCGTGGTTGTCGCTCGTGCCCGGAATAGCAGGTGCCACGGTCATGGAACCCACGTCTTTGCCAGCAGCGGCAGCGGCAGCTAAACGTCGCTTCCTGTCCAGTAAGATGGCTTCGAGAGAGGGTGCTGGAGAGGTGGACCGCGACGCAGCGGGGCTCATGGTACCGGTACCGGAAGTGCTGACAGGGCGCTTCTTCATAGGCGTGGACCGCGACGTGGTGGGATCGGAGACGCTTTCGGGTGCCGAGACGATACCAGACTCTTTGGGTGTTTCTGCTTTGGCTTCAAGTTCGTTGGCAGTGGTGTCAACGACGGTCAACAGTGCAGGTGTGTTCAGCTGAGGTGTCTGACTTGGTGTAGGGAATATGGATGGAACTCTGACACGATTGCGGGGACTGGGAGGAGCGCTCGTCGACCGTAGGAAGCCTAGACCACGCGTGTTAAGTGGACGGAGGGCAGTGTTTGTCACGGCAGAGTCGTCGCTAATCTGGGGTGCGACACCAGAAAGTGTTTCAGTTCCGTTAGTAACAGCATGCTCGGATGGAACGAAGGACGAGATAGTGCCGTTGGCAGCTTCGAAGTCGAATTCATCATATATTTCTTCACCAATCAACTCTGGAGAATGGATGTCAGAGTGTAAACGAGGAGAAAAATTCACAAGCGACCTTCAAGCACATCTTCCAGAGTAATGATGCCGAGTGGCATCAGCGCGGGATCGATACCCTGCAGAAAGTCTTTGGCATCTTTCTTGGTCAAAAGAGCGTCAGCGGGCATGTTTTGTTCCAACCCAGTCCCCTGTTTTGGTAACCTTATCTTCTGCTTATCTTTGACGTTAACACCTGCTTCCGTTCCTTCTGCCGGTCCGGCCTCGATGTCTGTCTTTCGACGCTGAGGCCGTCGTCTTGATCTGGCGCCATGCTCCACGGCATACAATGGTCCTTGGACATGCTTCTCTGCCTTGTTTGAGTCTATGGCAGCATCCCCTTGGTCCGTCGCCTCTGTTTCCGAGTCATTCACCCACGCGACGCCTTTGGAACGCCCCTTGCCATTGTCCGCTTTCGCCTGGGGCCTAGAACCGGGTTCCTCGTCGTCGCTAGATTCGCTAGAGTCAGTGGAGTCACTGATGCCAACACTCTGACGGAGGCGCTGAGTGAGAGTACGCTTCGCGACCTTCTTGATGGAAGCAGCTGTCTCGTCGCTGATGCGAGAGACAATGGCCATGTGGGAACGGCCCTCTTGGAATCTATCTAAAATGCGGAGCAGAGACTCGTTATTGGGAACGAAAGGAACCTTGTTTAGAGATATCTTGCGCAATGGGATTGCATCTAGACGATCACGTTGGATCAGAAATGCGCCTACGTACAGGGTCCCGCCTTTACCTTTGGGATCGAGCATGACGCACTGGTACAAACATCAAGTGGGTTGCCGATATGGAAGAAGGGGAAACGTACATGTTTGACGAGAAGGATACCGATAATCTTCTTGACTTTTTCCAGACGACCAGAAGAGCCCACGGGGACTTCTACTTCTTCGTACACAGGTACACGACTGTGACCGGTCAAGCAGATCTCCTTCATCGTGTCACAGTCGAGCTTGGAGTCGATCGAAAGCATGAATACATTGTCGATGGGGGTCATGGCCTGTTCATGTTGCATCTCAGCCTTGGGGTGTCATCGAAGTGAGGCACAGACGGCGAATCACCTGTCTCACGACCTTTTCTTGCAAGTCAAGGGTAGCACCGATGATGGTGACCGTGTCCGTCTTCAGGTCACCGCCGTGCGCCGAGGTCGATGAATGCATTGCGATCAGCTCTTTGAGCTCTGTGGCAAGGGAATTCAGGACGGTATCGTCGAGACTGGACATGCACGGACCTGCTCTGCGGTAGATGATGCCATGATGGGGTCCGAGTGCAAACTCGAGCAGCTTTGCGACGGGCCAGGCGACCACGCCCTGATACGTCGCACTCAGCCGCGTTGGACGAAGAGGAAGAGGACGGGACGAACCAAGAGGTAGATCAGACCACGGGTAAAGCCGGCCATTTTGGCACCCAGATAAAGACCGTGGCGGGTGCAGAGGGACTGCGGTATGATTTCCGAAAAGCTGTCATGGAGCGGGGTCAGACAGAGGATCGGTGCGCACGATGCGATAACGAGGGTCTCGGCCATCAGCAGCGTGCGGGTTCGCACGTTCATACTGTTTTTGTGATGGGCTGCGGAACGCTTACATGACGATAAGGACGGTGCTGACGACGACGCTCTGTACGCCTCCGCCCAGAACGGGGTCGGAGATAATGGGGAGTGTCTCGTTCACGATCATGTTGGCGAGCAGGAGGGTCACCAAGAGGAGGTGGCCGTTCTCGCGGATGGGCATGATCTTGGTGGCGTACTGCTTCTGCTGCCTGTGCGGGGAGAGGTGAACGGGCATGCACAGGAAGACGGGCGGAGAACACGGACGGGGTGCCACTGATGCGTAGCACGTTGAGCTGGGTCTCGTCCAAGCTCATGTAGCCCAGTGTCAGCCCGGCAAAGACGCCGGAGAGCAAGACGAGGACGGGGATGAGACAGGCGAAGACGATGAACTGGGGACTGCTGGGGTCGGACGTGGCACGCCTGGCGTACGTGTGCAACAGGGTGGTGGCGTTGTCGGCCCCGCCGAGGCTGCGAGCGATGTGGGGCGCATGTTGCGAGAGTGTGGACAGGAGCGTGAGGATGAGGCGCGACGATGGTGGGGAACGCAGCGCAGTCGGTACCATTCGAGAGAGGGCGTGACCAAGCGAGAACCGCGCGGACCCTTGATATACTTAACCCGCTCGTATTAGTCACCGACAACATGCTCCGCAGACGGTCGCTCCGTGTCGCAGCCACGCTCGGCGCGCTCTGGTACGTCGACCGCGAGCTGAACGCGTCGGCGGTCCACCGCAACGCGCGCACGCTGTGGACGTGTGCGATGATATCGCTCGACTACAAGCTCAACTTTCAGCCCGAGCGCGCAGACCAGATACCGCAGCTGCACGCACGCGTTGCGGACAGGATGTACCGTCTCTTCACCGCCAACGGTGGTCTCTACATCAAAATAGGTCCGTCATCGCGCACAGGTACTCGCCCTCGCTGACCCACTGCAGGCCAGGCCATCGGTGCGAATGCACCCTTGCTCCCGCGCCCCATCCAGGACAAATTCGCCCGTCTGTTCGACGACGCACCCCAGATACCCTACCCTGCCATCCTGTCCGTCCTTCGATCCGAATTCGGTCGCCCTCCCACAGGTCCCGATGGCACCTTTGACGTATTCGAAGCGGAAGCCGTTGCGAGTGCCAGCGTTGCCCAAGTCCACCGCGCCAGGCTGAAAACAGGCGAATGGGTCGCGGTCAAGGTCCAGAAACCAGACGTGACGAAACAGATCGAATGGGATCTCGGCGCATTCCGCATGGTCATGTGGATCTTCGAACACTGGATGTTTGACCTCCCCGTCTATTTCGCCGTTGGTCCGTGCCTTTCGTTGCCCTGTCTCTCACCCCCCCGCTGGTGCAGGCGGTGTGCGTGTCGCTCATACCGTGCACAGATTTCATCAACAGCCATCTGAGGCAGGAGCTGGACTTCGTGCAGGAAGCCCACCATGCGCGTGTCACAGCTCAGTTCATCGCCGCCGAACCGCGTCTCGCTGGCAAGGTACACATCCCCAAGGTGTACCCCGAATACTCGACAAACAAGGTCCTCACTGCAGAGTGGATCGACGGCGTGCGGCTCAGTGACCGTGCCGCCATTCAAAGGCTGATGGGAGAGGAAAACCAGCCAGCCGTCCCATCGAGTTCCAGGAACCATCTATCCGCGCTCGAAGGTGTCCGCCTGAAAGGGGGCGTCAGGTCGATCATGCAAACCATGGTCGAACTCTTCAGCGCGCAAATGTTTAGCTGGGGATGGGTACACTGCGACCCACACCCTGGCAACATCATCGTTCGGCCGCATCCCTCAAACCCTAGGTATCCGCAGCTGGTGTTGCTCGATCATGGCCTGTACGTTCGTGTCGAGCAGTCGTTTCGGACACAGTATGCGACGCTCTGGAGGGCATTGATGGTGGCGGACTGGGATACGATCGAGCGCCTGACGACGTCCTGGGGCATTGGTACGCCAGACTTGTTTGCGAGTGCGACGTTGATGCGGCCAGTGGGGTATGGCAGGAAGAGCAACACGGGGAACGGGAACGGGAACGGGAACGGATCCGTAGAGGGAGGAAATCAGTACGAGCAGAGCGTGCAGATGAAGGCCAAGTTGAAGCGCTTCTTGCTCGACACGGACAAGATGCCCAAGGAACTCATCTTCCTTGGGAGGAACATGAGGTGAGCGCGCGAGGCGACCCGCAAGGACAACTGACGACGGGGATATTGCCATAGGATCGTCCAAGGTGGGTTGTCCATAGGTCTCGTTGCCCTGGTGCTTGCCTGACCGTTCATGACAGGAAACAACCAAGTGCTTGGTTCGCCTGTCAATCGTATCAGGATCACAGGATATTGGGCTTCTGCATCCTTGGTGACGTCTACCAATCTCACGCTGGCAGAACGCGCCAAGGAGTGCTGGCACTACCTCGTGTTTCGGGGCGTCATGCTGTCCGTCGATGTGATGTTTTGGGCGAGCAAGGTGCGTCAATGGGTTCGGCACTTGTTGGGCCAGTCGAGCATCAGCTTCGAGGACGAGTTGGAGAGTGCGATGAAAGGCATCGCGAAGCGCACGTTTGGAGTAGACGTGGCACCCGGCGCATTCGAGGGATAATCGCTACTCGATCACCCTTCTGCTCGATAGACGCGTTAGACACACAGGTACGATACCAGATCAGTTTATATATATTTATTTCAACTGCCGTTGCACCACACGTTTCCCCATCGATCCTGTGCGACGCCAGTGGCACCATTGCCCATCTCGCCGACGTCCCCGCTGTCGATGAATCCAACGCCGTAGCTCGCTGCGGCGTTGAACTGGGTCGTCGGGCATTTGATACCGAGAAAATACGGACATGCGCGGTCGACGGCGTGGCATGTCTCGAGACAGGGCAACAAGGACGCATAGTCGTAACTCGCGTTCGGAAAGAAGGGATTTCGCGACGCAGAACCACTCGGTTGTGGTTGGAGGGCCGAGAGGGGGACCTGTGCCGTGGTCCCAAGCGGGGGCAACGCCGAAGCCGCCCCCGGTGCGGGTTCGGAACAGCGGGGAAAGGAGACGCTGCAGAGCCATGCACGGTAGTGGTGCTGACAGTCTGCGCATGTCTGGAGGGGTGAGTAGAGATCGCGTCCGCATGCAAACGTGGTGAGCATCATGGTGAAGTTGGCCATGTACTGCAGGAGAGGAGCGGAAATGTTTTCTGGGAGGGAGGTAGCGTCGTAACCAAACGTAGGGGGCTGTGGTGGTGGTAACGGCACGGCGTATGCGGTGGAGGGGCAGTAGGGGAGGGAGTGGACGAGTGGGCAGGGGAATGTCGCTGGTAGCGATCGCACGTGAGCGGGCGGGCGATGACAGAGGAAACGATCACTTGCCTGATTTCGTTGTGAAATAGATGGGACCGCTGACTTTGAGCGCGTCCTGGATGACATACGCAGTGTAGTTTGTACTCGGTTCGAGGTCGGCGACGAGCCACTGTGATCGCCAGCCTGCAGCATCTCGCAGCCATGGCTCGTTGCCGACGATCGAACCGGTCGACGACGACGTGTTGAGGAGCGCGCACGCGGTCTGTGGGAGGGACGAGAGCTGTGCAGAGGTCGGCGCTATGACGAGGGTAAAGTAGGGGACGGAGGAGGGAATGTCTGGCGCGGAGACGCTGGCCGGAGGCAGCGTGTAATTGGGAAACGCGGGTTGCGCGACCGGTACAGGAAGAAAGACATGCGAGAAGAGAACGGCCTCGCTGGCGGTCGTGTCTCCCAGGAGGGGGAGTTGGTCGAGCACTTGATACGTCGTGCCTAGTACAATAGTATTAGCAAGGGGGCCAGAGACAAGGTGCTGGAACATCTACCGTTATCTGACACTACGATCTGGAACGTGCCCTGGTCGAGGTCTTGGATGGAGAGGAGACCGCCAGCGGGCGCAGAACCGGTCCATTGCCCGCTGCCGTTGCTAAGCTGGATCTCGAAGACGTCCGTGCCGCCGTTGGACAGGAAAAAGCGCGCCGCCGAGGCCTCGGATGCACATAGCGCGACGGACACAGTCAGCTGCGGCGATGGGGGTAGCGCGAGCAGGGACGTCGAGGGGCCAAACGTGGCGGGCGCGTCGAGGGGGACAAGTTGCTGCGCGCGGACGAGGGCGAAGAACAAGCAGAGGAGGACGAACATGTCATGGCACTTCAAGCGTGTACAAACATCATTTAATTAGCTGTTCACGTCGCTCACACACTCCCAGCTGCCCTTCAAGTTCTCCTTCCAAAGCGTCACCTTTCCGTCGCCACAGCTGACCGCAAGGATATTGCCCGCGAGACTCCACGACACGCGCCAAACGACATCGGGGAACTTGCCAGGCGTTGTCGGTGTGCTCTGAGATGCAGTCGAGGATGGGTCAAGGGCGGCCTTGACCCATGGTGCTGTCGGCGTGTCCTTGGTCCAAATGAGCACAGACTTGTCCTGTTGACGGGTAAACACACGTCGCATATCCCGCTGCCTTTCCGCATGACATACCTGCGATGCCGTGGCAATATAGCTCCTCGGCAATCCGATATTTGGAGCCCACGCGACGTCGCGTACCCAGTCTCCGTGGCCCTCGAGCATCTCTTCCTCGACCCAGGTCTGGGTGTCATCACGAAAAGACCAGATTTTGACGAGGTTATCACAACCAGCGCTAGCAAAGCGTTTGAAAGGAGCGGGAGGAGCTGGTGCTCCGGGCTGATGAGGGTGAATGAGCGAGCCGGGGTGAGTGGCAGGGGCCCAGGAAACGGCATTGCAGCCAATGGCGTGGCCGTTAAAGATGTCGGCGACCCATTGACCATCGTCTGGAGAGGACGTCGGTGAACGTCGGTGGGATCATCAGCGCAATAGTTCGAGATACGAACGGACCTTTGAACGTAAGCACAGAGAGTTTTCCATCGGAAGAGGCACACGCCAAGATAGCACCAAGCTCGTGGGGGGCCCAAGCGATAGAGTTGACTGCACAATGTCAGCGATTCAGACAGTACGTGCATGGAAGCGCAAGACCCACCTGACGCGCTGTGCAACGAGTGCTCTTTGATTTTCGTCCACAAACCCGCGGAAGGTCCCTGCGTTTCCTCTCTCCAGATGAGCACCTGGCCATCGTATGAACACGACGCGAGGATGTTGCCGAACTTGGGATGGGCCCACGCGACTTGCCAGACAGGGCCAGTGTGACTAGCGGGACAAGGGTGTCAGTGTCAGTCTCGACGGATCCGTTGGACGCGCACCCCTTCAACGTCTGCCCTCCCGACTTGGACGGTTCGCCATCAGCGACGTTGAAGACCTTGACGGTACGGTCAGAAGAACAGGTGGCGAGCCGTTTTCCGTAGTAATCGAGTTGGGCATCGTGCTGTCAAAAAAAATGAGCACGAGATGCGTGCGTTGCAAGCTCAGAGCGCAAAACATACAATCATGTCCTCGTGCGCGGTCTCGATTGGGACCGCATCGGTGGTCGTCGCGCTCACCATCGTGTCGAGTCTTCCGTGTACGTGTGTGTCGTGCGTATAGTAGTAGTAGGTGGCAGGTGCAAATCAAGACGGGTATGTATGATTGTAGTAGCTCTTCAAGTCACATAAGTACGCTCATGACGACCGCGCCTCGTTCACGACACGTCGCAGACCTCTTTGACCGTGCTTCGGCCCTTCACGCCCAGGCAGTGCTCTCGTTCCAAGCATCGTCCACTGTCACGTCCACCAAGTCCGAATATGCGTTCCTTCAGAAAATTCTGCAGTCGGGGACGTTGTCGGATCGGCTGAGCGCTCTAACGCTGCTTGTCCAAAGCAGTCCCTTGCACAACACCAAGGCCCTAGACACCTTGAGGAGCTTGGCTGAGAGAGGCAAGGGCAAGGGAGGTCGCGGAGAAAGCTTGAAAGCGTTGCGTTGCATCGTCGATTGGTGGGCGGGTGGTGGTGCACCGGACCGCAAGCTCAAGTAAGTCTGATCTTCTGACCGACATTCGTACTTGACGGTCACCTGGGCCAGGTATTTCCGCGACCAGCCCTTGACGAAACTCAACGTCGACGATGAGCAACTACTTGCGTGGTACTTTGAGGACTGGCTGAAGAAGTACTTCTTCTCGGTGCTGCAAACACTCGAAAATCTGACCGCCGATCCCCTACCATACGTGAGGACCCAGGCGCTCTCGCAGATCTGCAACCTTTTGCGCAGTAAACCTGAGCAAGAACACAACTTGCTCAAGCTCCTCGTGAACAAGTTGGTGAGTGCGCTCCCGTAGTCATGTCCCCCTTGACTGGAATCCCCCCGCAGGGAGATGGAGAGAAACAGGTTTGCTCACGCGCCTCACACCACATCCTTCAAGTCCTACAAGCACACCCGTTGATGAAAACGGTGGTCATACGCGAGATGTCCTCACTAATCTTTGCCCCTGTGGCTGTCCCAGCCACGACATCAAGCGGCAAGAACGTGGCGAATGAGCATGCTCGTTACTACGCCGCCATAACACTCAACCAGATCCTTCTCCAGCCAGGCGACACGGACATTGCGCTGCAACTCGTTGATACATACTTCCGCATGTTTGAACACCTCCTCGGTGAGGGTAAAGTGACTGAGAATGAGGAGGATGCCTACGGAAAGCTTATATCCGCTATCCTTACCGGCGTGAACCGCGCTCTGCCGTTCGCGAAACTCGATGCTGCAGAGGCAAGGTAGGAGAGCAGTCCCATCTCCGTTTCATGTAGCTTATTGCCAAGTCCAGTTTCCAAAAGCATATCAACACTCTCTTCCTTATTACGCATACGTCAACCTTCAACGTTTCACTGCAGTCGCTAGTCCTCATTCAACATCTCGCATCGTCGCTCGTTAGTCAACCGGGTTCCTCATCGCCGTCATCACGATCTCAGTCAATCATGGACCGATACTATCGCGCCCTGTATTCCTCGCTCCATGACGGACGATTGGCTTCGTCTTCAAAACAGACGATGTATCTGAACTTGCTATTCAAGTCTCTAAAAACGGACACCGACACTGAGAGAATCAAGAGCTTTGTTCGCAGGTTTATCCAGGTGTTGGTCGCCGGCGGCGCTGGAGGCACGGAGTTCGTGGTTGGTGGCCTCTATTTACTAGGAGAAGTGAGTGCGATCCCTGCCCAACCACGATAGTTGACAACTTTCGCCCTCTCAAGATCGTCCACACTACCTCAGGTCTGCGCGCGTGGCTGCAAGGAACACCAAGTTCATCGGGAGCAGAGGACTATGATCCCCGAAAACGAGATCCCCAGTTTGCGCATGCGTCCGCTTCACCACTATACGAACTTGTCCGTCGCTTTCTATGACTGCCCCCGCTCGCTAACCCATCGTGCCCAGCTTCCACTCCTCCATCATTATCACCCATCTATCTCGCTTCATGCACGACAACTTCTCGCGTCACAGCCCATCACCTCAAGCCCGGACCTTACGCTCAATACACTTTCTCACTTCCTCGATCGTTTTGTATACAAGAACCCCAAAAAGCCCAAATCAAAAGGCACAAGCGCTATGCAACCCGCTGCGAGCGCTCTCGACGGCACTACTGTCAAGCGACTCAAGGGTGAGGTCAGCGGTGGTGCGCTGCCGAACGAGGCGAAATTCTGGAAGAAACGAGTGGAGGAGATACCCGTGGATGAGGCATGGTTTTATTCACTCGATATCCAGCGCTGTCTCACCTCGTTCAGGTCTTTTTTCACACATACTTTGCGAGAAAAAACCGCAAGCAAATTGGCGACGCCGATCAGGACGCAGACAGCGAAGGGCTATCACCCGAGGAATACCAGAAGTCTGGAAAAGTGTCTGATGAAGACGGTGCCGACAGCGAACACGAGGTTGATGAAGAAGAATCCAATGAGGCAGCAGAGGATGCCGTATGGAAGGTGCGAACCCCGAGGGCTCTCTCCGTTTTCCATTCTCATGCACACCGCCAGGCTATGCAAGCCACCATGCCGCGTGAAGAGGGAGATGAGGTATTTTTGGAGGAAGATGATGACGATGCACTGCTATCTGATCCTGACGTATCCAGCGACCCGGGCATTGAAGAGGAGGGAGTCGAGGCTGATTCTGATCAAAGTGATTCTGGTGATGGTGTCTCGCTTGCTGAAGGGTCTGACGATGATGGCCTGATTGCTATGGACGACATTCCAAACGGCCTCATTGAGTTTGATGGTCCGGATGCAGAGGGAGAGCAGAGCGACGAAGAATGGGGAGGTATCAGTGGCGGCAACAAACGCAAGCGGAAAGCCACGAGTCAAGCCAAGCGCAAGAAACGGAAGACATTGCCTACATTTGCAACCTATGAAGAATATGCGAAGATGATCGAGGATGGTCCAGAGGATGTGATATAGCATCCATTCCCACCTACTAGCACTTACAATATTGGTTCTTCATTGGGCTTTAGTATTATTAGCCCTTGAATGAAGCTATGTGTTCTGTGAGCACTCCATTGCCAGTTTGTTGTAAAGGTACCACTGGGGCTTTATCCTGTTTGAATGCTCTGGATAGTAACTAGCCAAAATAGTACCAGCTGAAATATCTTGGCTACCATACTGTGGGTCCTATCTAGGCAATTGCATGGATATGGGTATCATGTGGGTATGGGTATGGCCTGTATGGGTCTGACCTTCTGATACACATACCCATACCCATACCCTGTTACAATTTCTGTTTTGCCAACTACACTATCATTGTTATGCATTGGCCTAACTGTGCTATGGGTGGTCCAGGTACATCTGTTGATGTGCGCTTTTGCCACTTGCACTGACTTGCCTTGTCTTCAGCTAGTGACTTCATTTCGAGTCGTTTCAGCTTGCAGCATGCACCACTTGTTGTGCCATCCATCTGAGGCCCTATCTGATTGATCCTATTGCTGCCACCTT
>JBBPSY010000202.1:0-18283 GCA_038093855.1 Rugiboletus extremiorientalis
CGTGTACGAGGGAGGCGACGGAGGAGGAGCGAGAGGAAGACGAGCGACGACGACGACGAGGAAAGCTTAAAGAAAGAAGAAAAAGGTATGGGGGTTCCCATTATTGTAACACTCTCAATGAGTCTTGGGGTCAGAGGAGTGGATGAGGACATCATCCATGTACTGTATATGACTAGCCACCCTTTCGTGATGTAGTCAGCGAAGGCATTGTCCATGTATGCCTGGAAGGTGGTGGGTGAGTTGCACATCCCAAAAAACATTACTGTCAGCTCAAAGAGCCTGAACAGTGTAATAAAAGTGGCCTTCCACCGGTCTTTGGGTTTGACCAGGACATTGTTATAACCCCATTGAACATCTAGCTTGGTGAAGATGGATGATCCTTTTAGCTTGTCAAGTAGATCACTGATACAGGGAAGAGGATACGCATTCTTGACCGTATGGCTGTTAAGATATCGATAGTCCTGGCATGGATGGAGTTTCTTATCTTTCTTCACCACAAAGAAGAAGGGAGCAGCTTGGGGGAAATTGGAAGGTTGAATCTTCCCGTTTGCCAGGTTCTCGTTTACAAATTTTTGACAAGCATTGATTTCATCGGGGTTGAGGGAGTAGTTCTTGGCATGCTTAGGTACAAAGGAGGGGAGCAGTTTGATTTTGTGATTGAAGGGTCTAGATGATGGTAGCTCGGTTGCTTCTTCGTCGATGAATACATCAGCAAACTGCTGATACTCCTTGGGGATGGTCTTGGTGATCTTGGCTGTCTCTTGAGCAAGAGTTGTTGACAATGTAACCTTTTGGATGTGAGCAGGCATCCGTTTGAAGCATGTTTTGTAGGCTTTGGCTAGCCTGTTGTCGACGTCAAGATCCAAATAGCGGAGTAAGTACCACTGTGCAAGGGCTTCCTGGCCGTTGCATTTCCTTTTTACCAACATTGGAGGTTTTACAGACACCTTCTGACTACTCCAATCTATTGTTGGGTTTCAGTCCCCTAGCCATGTCATCCCAAGAATGATGCTCTGTTGTTTACCACTGGAGAGCATGAGGAATTCCCAATCTTCCTTGTCTTCATCAATCTGGATGTGGAGGCAGACTTTATGGGTTATCATTCCCATCTTGTTAATGGTTCCATCCGTGTTTGTGGTGGTGACCAGCTGAGCTAAGTGAGTAAATGGCAATTTGTATTTCTTGGCAAATGCGTAGTCGATGAAGCATGAGGCAGCTCCACAATCGATGAGGGCGGGTGCAGTGACAACAGATTTACTCCCAACTGGAGAAAGAGAAACCGGTATGAACACCGATTTCTCATTTCTCGATACTATTACAGTTGGGAGGGTAGGAGAGCAAGACATTGCAGCAAGTCTCCTTTCTAAAAATCCTGTCCGACACAGATGCGGTTGACTTGTTCATCCTCATAGGTGGTGTGTGGTTCTTCGGCATCTTCATTGTAGCATTCCTTGAGGACTCTCAGGATTTCCTTTCTATCCTTTCGTCCACCCTCAAGATCAGCGATGTAAGCATCAAGAGGGTCTGGGGATGTGGTAGAGCTTGTCTGCATGGTGCGGAACCTTTCGGGTTTCTTCAGGGTAGAAGTCAAGGAAGTGGAGGGGAGTGGAGTGGACCTCTTCTGCTGCATGGGCCTATAGTTATGATGCCCTGGGTGGTTTCAGCTAATGTATCCCAGTTTGTGACAGATGTAGCAGAGACGGTCCTTGTTGTGTTGAGCGCACTTGGGACCGGTGAGGTTGATTCTGTCTACATCCATTGCGTTGGGATCATGGCGGGCTGATTGAAATCCTCCTTGATGGAAGTCTTGGAGGCATTCATGAGCCTGGGTGTGGTTACTGGCAGCGGTCATCCATCTGTCTAGCATGGTGGGCTCCGTCCCATGGAGGATGTCCCTGACTAAGGCGTAGTGCAGTCCTTGGCAGTAGGCATCGTTGATCATATTCTGATCAGAGATGCCAGAGAGGCCAAGAAGTAGGTTGAACTGCATGGTATAGTCCTTGAGTGCCTCAGCAGATAATCCTTTCATGTGGAGGGTTCGGAGTTTTCTTCAGGCATCCACCAATTCATTCTTGGCAGAGAAGGCCTTCTTGAATTCGGCAGTGAAGGTAGCCCAGCTATCAAACCCTGGGTGGGTGACGGGTTTCGTGAGTTTTGCATAGTAGCCCTCAGTGAATACTCATCCTTGTCCTTCACCCATCTTTGCTAACGCCATTGTGACAATCTCGGCATCCTCCATCTTGTCGTGCTTAATCTGGCACCAAGCTGCCATTGCTTGCAGCCACCAGTTAGCATCTTCTACTCATCCAGAGAAGTCACGGGGTAGTGACTCTTTGCCCATGTCATCATCTTCTGAATCTTCTTCAATGTCAGAGTCAATCCCACGGATACGTACGTCAGGGTCTGGAATTAATGCTCCTGCTACAGTGAGGGCGGTACCAGACGCAGGAATTTCAGTGAGCCTTCTACAGGACTCGGACCTGCTCTCAGGAATTGTTACACCAGCACCTGAGTGTGGGCGACTGCTTGTTGGATTAAATCCGGGCCTGCTGGACTTTGGGTTGGAGTGACTAAGAGGGGTGGGGGTGGGGAAAGGGGAAGGTGAAGGGGATGATTCTTGGGAGCGCTGTCGTTCAATGTGAGCCTGAGACCAGCGAGCGACTTCGGCAGCATCTCTTTCAGCGACTGAGAGGGAAGAGGAGCCAGGGAGTTGTCATTCTTGGACTTGGGCTTCGTTGTCTGCAATGAGTTTGAGCACTTGCTTGCCTGCCTTTTCCTGGGCGATATAGAAGGCGTGATCCTTGGGTGAGAGATCACCATACCTCGAGTCTTCCTCCATGTTGACCTAGTGGGGAAGCTTAATAGCAACCCCAGTGTAGAAGTAGCTAGTTCTTTTGTTATGACACACACGGTATCTCAGTGGCAAGCCAAAGAGATAGCTGTCATCAGGACATTAACAGACAACGCAGATATGGAAGCCTGTGGCCCTCGGTCCAGAACTATACAAGCAGGTCTTAGGGCAACCTTTAGACCACAGACGAGCGAAGCGAAGTCTTGAGGTTGTCCAAGACTAAGGGCTCTCTGGATGCCAGTAGATACATGTGGATTGTGTTGAACTAGCTGGGATTTCCAGCTGGTTCCACCAGGGTTTATATAGGTACAAAGAATGGGCATGGACCACTGGCATGTATGTGCTGGAAGAGGAAAGGTCTGACATGTCCCAAAGGGATATGTCAGAAGAGGAAAGGGAGCACTTCCACAAAGGGTGTGGTTGAGTGCGAAGTACAAAGGGAGCATGCTTGTAAAGGCAAGCATGCTGAAAGAAGTAAGTGCGCAGCAGCAATGAGGCTGCAATGTGCTAAAGATATAAGTGGAAGTCCGAGGATCCGTGGAAGCCATGGAGGCTGCAGATGCCCAGGAAGGACAAAGGGCGACACTGCATTGAGCAGTGGCACAGAAAGGAAAGCATAGGTAAATAAGAACAAAGAAAGGTAAACCTCACTGGTACTGAGATAAGTGGTAAGTAGGTGGCTAACCCTGTGGTTAGGGGTTAACCTATGGTAAGTATGGTTAAGTGTTGTACCAGTGAGTGAGGGATGAAGAAAAAGGACTCAGAGACCGCTCTACTGTAACAATCTAGACCTATCAGTAGGTGTAACATGGCATGGTCCTGGTGCCAGTCTATGGCAACATTGTCCCATGTGGATGAGGGGAAGGAGGAGCGAGAGGATGGTGAGCAATGACAATGAGGAAAGCTTAACCAGAAGAAAGAAAAGGTATGGGGGTACCCATTATTGTAACAAGATGTATAGACCTTATGTAAATGTCTTACCTCAGTTGACTATGACAAGCAACTGAGGTGCAACTGTTATGTTTGTACCGAAGTACTAACATAGAACTTGGTCAAACGTAGGGTCAAGGATTCCCTAAGTAATGGGGAATGTCTTGGAGGTCAAGGGGTCAAGGGTTCGTCCTTACTTGAACGACGGTTCAAAGTAAGACGGGAGCGTGCGCTTCAAAAGTGGCACGATCGACTTATAGAGGCTGCACACTTCAGAAGTGGTGCAGACGACTTATAGAGATCCAAGGGTTCGAGGGACTACGAGGTGAATTGCCAAGTAAGTCAAAGTTAGGAAAATACAAAGAGGTAAATGATGAGTTTATATAGGTTTCGGAGAAGAAGGATGGAACTTTGTAGAACATCGTGGAACATGGAGGAAGGGTTGCTGACCGAGCAAATGATGAGTAAGATCAATGGAAGGAAGGTTGATCAGCAATAAGAAGGATGACTGAGGAGAAAGGTACAGCCTCTTGGTGAGTTGACACGAGGCTTAGTAGTACAGTAAGAAAAGAGAAAAAGAACGAATCGTAATATTACCCCTGTTGTATGGTCAAGTCATCGATGAAGAACCAAACTGACTTATCCTACAATGCACCATAAGACGCCCCGGGGGATCCAGTGATGTTTCCCCAGCCAATGTTGTCGATAGCATTGTCGTAGTCTCCTCCTGTGGTGCCGGGGGGGGTGGGAGGACGTGAGTTCCTGTGAACAGGAGCAGGGGTAGGGGAGGTGATTGGTCGAGAGGTCCTTCAAGAGGAACATCCTCGAGTGGAGATGCGGGTGGAACGAGAGGTAGAAGGATGTTGGTTTGACAGAGTGGACGAGGAGGACGAGGAGGATTGGCAGTGGGGAGGGGGGAGGCGACGAAGAGGGCAAACGGCCTGAGTATGGCCAGGGTGCCACAAAAGGCAGATAGGGCATTGGTAGAATTGACAGTCGATGCAGACATGTCCCAACTTGTGACATTCGAAGCACGCCTCGTGGTAACAAGGGTGTGTGGGGGATATGGCGTACTGCTGGTAATGAGTCCCTCCATTCCATCTAACCTCGGCAAGTTCCAAGGCGTCAGCCTCAGCTTGGGTAAGGGGTTCCAAGGAAGTGGAGATGGGGGTGCACGTGGTGGGGGAGGGGGAGTTGGGGACAGTGGGGATGGCATCTGGGGAGGAATAGAGCTCTGACAGGTATTGGTCCAGGTCATCTAGAAATTCACCCATCTCCAGTTGGTAGAAGGCGATGCGTAAGTCTTCTATGATGCTATCAACCGCGGTAGCAGTCTGTTCCTGTACTAGGTCTACATGGGCGTTCAGAGTGCGAATGCGGGGGGAGGAGAATTGGTGGATATGGTGGGCCTGGAGATAGGCGGAGTAAAGGACACATAAAGGGGAGCCGATGTTGAGATGGGACTCGATGGGGATGGCAAGTTGGGAGCTTCTAGCTGCGGCGTCAAGGCAATTCACATAGTTGCTATCTGGGAAGGAATCTCGGAGATGGTGGGCATAAATTGGGAGGTCAACGGATTCGATGGGGGTAGGAGAAGAAGGAGCTAATCGTAGCGGGAAGGAGAGTCTGTTACAGTCGAACGCCCCACCTCTGGTATGAGGTTATCTTTTTCCCCTTTCTCTTTTACTCCTGTTACCTACTTCGAAGACAACTGGTTGATCTTCCCGGAAGTACCCGTAGTCAGCACACCGGAACTTCCCTAAACTACATCAGATTCCTTTTCCTTATCCGCAGATTCATCTTTCCTACTTGCGGAATTCCCTTCCGAACTTGTGGATTTCATGTCTAAGAAATCCGCAAGCTCTGCTTCCTCTTTTAGAAACCCGCGGGCCCCGAAGCCTACCTCATGCGGCAGGCTTCCTCTAAACCCTTTGATCTTACCCTTCGCCCCACTTCCTAACCCAGGGCTTAGGGCTGTATTACTAGATAAATAGCTAGGGACTTCTCTGTATTCCCCAGCTTATTCTACGCAGTCTCGGCTTACTGTGTGTTGTCAATAAGCTCGCAAAGCTTCGTTCCTTGCTTTGCTCCCCACTCTAGAACCATAAGACTTTAGGATCCCCAAGGGGTAACTTGCTCCCTTGCCTATCACCCGCGTCTTTCTATTCCGCACAGGCGGATTTATCCTAATACGCTTGTTGCGGGTCTTCTCCGCCATTCGCCACCTCGATCCCCTATTCCCTCATTCCCTCACGGCTATTCCATGTAAAGCCGACTGCTCGTCTCGGGTGCTACCTGGCCCGACGACCCGCAGTCAAGCCCATGCATAACAGAGTCTACTAGCTAGTGGTGTGGGGAGATGGGAGGATTCCCATCTGGGAGAGGGTACTGTAGAGGAAGGTTCGTCTATGGTGGAATTGGTAACAGAAGAGACGGAAGAAACGGAGGGGGTGGGGTAGGTTACAGCCATGGGGGGAACATTGTATTCGAAGGAGTCAGGGTGGTTGGTGCAGGGCATGGAAGGAGTGAGAGCTAAGGAGGGAATGCAATGGGGTGAAGTTTCTTATAGTTCAGGAGAGCCAACAGGGCATTCTTCAAACTCCGTTCGGGTATCCAGGAATCTTCTTTGGCAGTGTATCCTTTCTGTTATGATAATGGGAACCCCCACACCTTTTTCTTCTTTCAGATAGCTTTCCTCGTCATCGTTGTTGCTTGTCTTCCTCTTGCTCCTCCTCCGTCGCCTCCCTCGTACACGGGACACCATGCATAGACCAACACCTAGAACCACCTTGCTACGCCTACCATTAGGCCTAGAAGGTTATACTTCGTATGGAACATCGCTCATGCTCCTTAGCACTCGCTCGCCACCGGATAGCCCCTATCATCGCCACTGCTTACCTAATACCATATAGGCTAGCACTATCCGACCTCCAGTAATACCCCGTCAGCACCACACACTTATCTAAGCGTGTCCCTTTGTTCTAGAACCACTCACCCTCGTCCGCGGCGTCCTTAGGCTTATGCCTACCACTGTCCCTTTAGGTCTCCCTTTGTCCTGTGTCTGCGACGCGTATCACCATTCCTGAAAAGGCATCACTCAGTACTTCTTGCGATCCGTTGTCGCCTTCCTGATCGGACGTCCTCGAGTCATCTTGGACTCTGTTCTGCTCGCTCGGACTCTGTCCTCCCTCTCGCCATCAGGGTTCCACAACTTCACCTCCACATGATCCCAACGTGCTTCCATTCCATGATAGCCTATCCCAATAGGCTAATCTCTTCCACATTCAGCATTGCCAATACCGGACACAATGTCGTCTTACCGCCTGGGCTCGCACTGTGTGCTCGCTGTTACGACGCACACGGTATCTCAGTGGCAAGCCAAAGAGATAGCTGTCATCGGGACTTCACTGGACGACATAGATGCGGAGTCTATGGTCCTAAGTCCAGAACTCAGCAAGCAGGTCTTAGGGTGACCTTTAGACCACAAGGAGTGAAGCGAAGTCTTGGGTTGTTGAAGACTGAGGGAGCTCCTTGGATGCCAGTAGATATGCGTGGATTGCGTAGAACTAGCTGGGGTTTCCAGCCGGTTCCACCAGGGTTTATATAGTGTACACAGGTGGCAGTACACTAGCACGGACCAAGGACATGTATCTGCCGGAAGAGGAAAGGGTCCAGCGTATCCTAAAGGGATGCGCTGGAAGAGGAAGGGGAGCACTTCCACAATGGTGTGGTTGAGTGCGAACCGACAAAGGAGGCATGCAAGCATGCCGAAAGAAGTAGGTGCGAGGTAGCAATGAGGCTACCATGCGTAAGAGATATAAGTGGAAGTCCGAGGTTCCCGCAGAGGCCATGGGGCTGAGGGAACCAAGGAAGGACAAAGGGCGACACTGCATCAAGCAGTGGCACAGAAAGGAAGACATGTGTAAACAAGAGTAAACAAGGATAGACCTCACTGGTACTGAGGTAAGCGGTAAGAGGTTGGCTAACCCTATGGTTAGGGGTTCGCCTAAGGTAATCGTAGAGTAAGTAAGGTTAAGTGTTGTACCAGTGAGCAAGGAAAGAAGAAAAAGGGCTAGGAGACCGCTCTACCGTAACACTCACCCTCTTCTCATCTCAACTTGTCAATCACCTCAGTTGTGGAATGAGGACCTTTCCTTTCCTGGCAGCCTCCTTGGACTTTTGTGGAACTCCTCGGAGTCTCCAGGCCTTAACCTTTATAGACATTTAACCTTTCCTTCTCGGGTGCGCTCCTTTAGTAGCACGCCCTCTATTTCCTTTCTCATCGTACTCCTTTAGTCATACTCATCCATTGCCCATATTGGGTGCACCATATATATCCTAGCCCTATAGTATATAAACCCGTGCATGTTAGAACTCAGCTCCTCAGCTAGTTCTACGCAATCTACCTGCGATTACTGGTGTCTCTTCACTCCCCTCTCAGAGACTGGGACTCTCCTGAGCTCCCCTGGTTCTACTTTGCCTCGGTTATGCTCGTAGCACAACCTCTTCATTGAGGTTTGTTGTTACTTGCATGAGACTCCAGCGTTCGCACTGCGACAGTCGCCTTGCATTGTAACACTTTCCAGCGGATCAGGAAGAAGCGGTGAGAGGGTGGACCACGGTGTCGTATGACCTTCTCAATTTTGTATTCTTCTTCTCCATCGATTAGGTCAGGCAGTGGTGCTGGGAAATTGGCTCCATAAGTCTCATTCCACTTATAGGGAGTGAGAAGTGAGGCATGGAAGACGGGGTGTATTTTCCAAGTCTTGGGTAAACAGAGTTTGTATGTGATCGAAGATAGCACTTCTGTGATCACGAAGGGTCCTTCACATTTCAGAAGGAACTTGGAGGGGAGGAGAGTGTGTTTCAGGTTTTTGGCTTCAAGCCAAACTTTGTCTCCTTTGACAAAGGGTTTGAACCCTTTCGAGGAGAGGTGGGATTTCATAACTTGTTGAGCAAGTTCATGAGTGGCGAGGGCTTCATCATGGGCAGCAGTAAGGAGGGAGATGCAGGATTGGACAGCAGGGATATTGGTCTCGGCGATCACCGAGGGGAAAGGATGGGGTTCGTAGCCCATGAGGAGATAGAAGGGAGATTTCCCTGTGATGGAATGGGGGCAGTGATTGTGGGTGAACTCAGCATCGGGGATCATTTCGGACCATGATGTGGGGTTGTCGTGGCAATAGATGCGAAGGAAGGTTTCTACTTCCTGATTGACACATTCAGTTTCACCATCAGACTGTGGATGGTAGGTGGTGGAGAGGTTTAAATGGTATCCGAGGAGTTTAGCTAATTCTTTAGTGAATTTGGATGCAAATTGAGGACCGCGATCAGAGATGATGGTGTCGTAAAGACCGAATTGGGTATAGACCTTGTGAAAGAAGAGGTGGGCAATTCCTTCTGCAGTAACCATCTGCTTGGTAGGGCAGAGAATTACTCCCTTAGTAAGCCCATGGTCAACCACGACCAAGAGAGAATCAAAGCCGTCAGAGGGGGGAAGGTCGGTGATGAGGTCACAGGAGACCTGCTGGAAGGGGCGAGAGCAGGAGGACTTAATGGGGGTGAGCAGAGGGATGGTGGGGTGAGTGTTAACCTTGTGTTGCTGGCACTGGGTGCAGCCCTCAACGTACTTGCAGATATATTGGGCTAGGCCGGGCCACCAATATTCTGCAGCAATGAGCTGGCGGGTCTTGAGATAGCCGGAATGTCTGGCCAGGGGGGAATCATGGAACTGAGCGACGATTTGTTGGCGGAGTAAGGTATCAGGGATGTACACTTGACCTTGGTAGGTCAGGATACCAGCATCGTATTTCCAGTCGGACAGGTGAGAGCAGAATTTGGATGGGACTTCACCTTCCATTGCATGGAGGGAGTCAAGGACCAGTGGGTCAGAGGCGGAAGAGGCAGCAATCTTATCGGCCAGGGCAGAATCGATGAGATTAATGAAGAGGGAGGAGGGAAGAAGGGTTACGGAGTCGTTGTCATCATTGGTAGAGGGGATGAGGTCGGGGCAGCGGGAGAGGGCGTCAGGGGCTGAGAGGAGGTGGCCAGGGACATGGACGAGTTTCAGATCGAAATCTGAAAGGTCAAGCAACCAGTGGGCTTGTCGCCAGTTGAGTTTCTGGGGTTGGTGGAAATAGGTGAGGTTCTTATGGTCAGTGAAGACCTGAACCGGGAAGAGGGAGCTGTGGAGGTAGTGGTGCCAAGCTTTGAGGGAGCATATGACTGCAAGGAGTTCGCGGTCATAGATGTCATAGTTCCATTCTGCTGGGGAGAACGATTGAGAGAGGTAGGAGCAGGGGTGCCATTCCCCATTGGAGTCAGTTTGTAGGAGAACACCCCCGGAGGCATGTTTGGAGGCATCAGTGGCTATGGCGAAGGGTCTGGACGGGTTGGGTAGTCGGAGGACAAGTTCCGAGAGGAATGCCTTCTTCAGGGCATTGTGTTACAATTGAACGGGCTTACCAGGGGTAGCCCTACTTTTTCCTAACCTTCGGACAATATCGCACAGCCCGTCGACGAACTGCACCCAGATCTGGAGCCTGGATGCTCCCGTAGTGGGATGACTCCTGATGAGTCATCTATCTTATCACTGAACCCTTCACCCCATACTTCTGACCTTCCTGGGCTTAGGGTTACCATTCTATTCTTAGGACCGTTCCTCTTCCGGAAACCCCGCGGGTTTCAGCGCATAACTCCACAAGAGTCATGCTTCCTTTTACCCTCGACCCCGTTGGGCGTAGGGTTGTATGCCTATTTAGTCACGCCCTCTGCCCCACTTCTCATCTTCTCGGGCATAGGGCTAGGGCTTAGGGTTGTAAGCCAAGTAGTATATAAGCTCAAGATACCGACCTGTATTCTTTAGCTTATTCTACGCAATCTCAGCCTATTGCTAGAACGTCGTCGCTCCAAGGGCTTGTCCCAGCCCTTGTCTCTCCTCCCTCTTGCTGTTAAGGGAAGCCCCTTTCTTCCCACGCACAGCCACCCTGACGAGAGTGTTCCTATGGATGTCTATCCGGCGGATCTCGTCCTCTTTGTCCCCACCAACGGGTGTGTTCCTATGGACATCGTGTCCGGCGGATCCCGTTCCTCAAGAGTCTTCTTGTCTGTTCCTGCGCCCTCTCATCAACGGGAACCGCTCCTATTGTCAAAGCCTCCTTCGTCGGCCCCTCTCTCGCTTCTGTTACGACGCACACAGTATCTCAGTGGCGAACCAAAGAGATAGCTGTCGTCGGGACTTCACTGGACAACGTAGATACGGAGTCTACGGCCCTAAGTCCAGAACCTAGTTAAGCAGGTCTTGGGGCGACCTTTAGACCACAGAGAGTGAAGCGAAGTCTTGAGGGACGAAGACCTGAGCTCTCTGGTTGCCAGTAGATACGCGTGGATTGCGTAGAACTAGCTGGGGTTTCCAGCCAGTTCCACCAGGGTTTATATAGCGTACAAAGGTGGCAGTACGCTAGCACGGACCAAGGTCATACATCTACTGGGAAAGGTAATGGCCTGACATATCCCAAAGGGATGTGTCAGGAAAGGAAAGGGAGCACTTCCTCAATGGTGAGGTTGAGTGCGAAGTGATAAAAGAGGCATGCAAGCATGCCAGAAGAAGGGGGGTGCGAGGTAGCAATGAGGCTACCATGCACGAGTGATATAAAGGGAAGTCCGAGGTTCCCTAGGAGGCCGAGGGGCCGAGGGAACCAAGGAAGGACAAAGGGCAACACCACATCGAGTGGTGGCGCAGAAAGGGAAACATAAGTAAACAAGGAGAAATAAGAGTAATCCTCACTGGTACTGAGGTAAGCGGTAAAAGGATAGCTAACTCCTGGGGTTAGGAGTTCGCTGGTGGTAATCGTATAGTAAGCGAGGTTAAATGTTGTACCAGTGATCAAGGAAGGAAGAAAAAGGGGATGGAGACCGCTCTACCATAACAGCTTCACTCTAATGGTCTCGTACTCCTTTGATCGTACGCTCCTCGCTTTACCTTGTGGCCCGTACCCGCCACAGTATACGCGTACACTATTTCCCCTCGAGCCTCCACTGCCTCACAGTCCAGTCGTCCTCTTAGCTGAGTCAACGACACTAGCAGTATGCTCTCGCGTAACACATTGAAGGCATTCTGGTGAATGGTGGTCCAGTGCCAGGGGGTGGTCTTCTTGGTTAGATCGACGAGTGGGTGAGCGATGTTAGAGTAGTTGCCAATGAATCGTCGGTAGAAATTGGTGAAGCCCAAGAAAGATCTGACATCGCGAAGTTTGGAGGGGATGGGCCAGTCTGCAATACCAGTGAGCTTCATGGGGTCCATAGCTAGTTGGCCATGACGGACAATCATCCCAAGGTATTCTACCTCAGGGGCAGCGAAGATGCATTTCTCAAGTTTGAGGTGCAGGTCGAGTTCCTGCATTTGTTGAAGAACTCGTGTAGTTCATTCAGTGTGGATGGCATTATTGGGAGAGAAGATGAGGAGGTCATCCATGTAGATGACAAGCCATCCTTCTGCGATCATACATATCGTGGAATGAGTCGTTCATGAATCACTGGAAGGTGGCTGGGGAATTGGTTAACCCAAAGAACATGACGGTGGGTTCGAAGATGCCTTTGTGGGTGATAAAGGCGGCTTTCCACTGATCGCCATCTTTGACGCAGACATTGTTGTATCCCCATCATACGTCGAATTTGGTGAAGGTTTTGGCGTCCTTCAACTGATTGATGAGGTCGGAGACAAGGGGAAGGGGGTAGGTGTCATGGGTGGTGTGTTCATTGAGGTAGTGATAGTCTTGACAGGGTCGGAGACTTCTGTCTTTCTTCTTCACAAAGAAGAAGGGGGAAGCCTGGGGGGACTGGGAGGGGTGAATCTTTCCTGATTTATGTAAGGTTCTCATCCAGGAAAGCTTTGGTAGCCATCCGTTCCTTGGCGGTGAGCAGGTAGAGTTTCCCGACTTTAGGAGTGAATGACTCGTCAAGGTTTATTGCATGGTCGTATGGTTGGGAAGGGGGAACGTGGTCGGCTGACTCCTTGGTGAACACAGAAGAGAACATGGCATATTCAATGGGGAGGGTTTTCTTTGGCTTTGACTGCTTAGCTCCGATGGCTAACTTAGTGGTGGTGGTGAATGCCTGAACTACCACTGGAGATATGCATTGGTATCTAGCTCCATGCTTGACTACCCTATTGATCTTGTAGAGGTTTGTCTGGATGGTAGGAAGTCGGTGGCCCAAATGGTGGTCCAGGTAATCATAGAGTTTCTCATCGAAGATCGGGTCAGTATCAATATGTTGGACGATCTTTGGTAGGGGCAGGGGAGGGGGGCGGAGTTTGGCAGCGTGCCGTAGTTCATCAAAGGTATAAGAGGAGTTAAGATCGGCTGTTTCATCTCTGCTGGTAGAGATCGAGATGGTTTTGGTTTTCCAGTTGATCATAGGGTTGGTAGATTTTAACCAGGGCATCCCGAGGATGAGGTTTTCAGAACCACAATGCATGACATAGAATTTGATCTTTTGGTTGATTCCAGAAATGCTAACATAGAGAGTGGTGGTGAAGTGGATCGGTCCGCTTTTGTTCATGGTTTGGTCTACATTTCTGACCGGAATGGGGGTGGCGAGTCGTTCTTTGGGGAGCTGGTGCTTCTGGACGAAGTTCCAGTCAATGCAAGAGATGTCAGCTCCACTATCAATTAAGGCAGTAGCTCCGACATATTTCAAGGTACGGGTGGGGACGATAAGTTGAAGGGGGATATGGATTGATTTCTTCTTCTTATCTCCTACGAGTACATTGGTTCTACGTATGGAGGGGTTTCGCGTTGGTTGAGCCCTCCATTTCAAAAATCCTGGGTGAACACTACTTTCACCTCGGGGGTTTCTTCTTCATCATCATCCTCAATCTCTTGTAGACTGGGGATCTTTTCTTTGTCAACCTCTTTCTGCACCTTCCTGGTCTTCTTTTCTGTAGGAGGACGAGGGGTAGAGTTCGAAGGGAACGTGGAGCAATTTCTGGAGAGGTGTCCAGATTTTCTACAGCAGAAGCATAGTCCTTTTTCCATGCATTGCTTTCGTTCGGAGGGGGAGAGTTTGGAGACTTGGACTGCATCGACGTCCATGGTGTTGGGGTCTTTGGTCAGTTGGTGGGAGGAGTACGAGTGGTAAGTAGAGCGAGTGGGTGCTTTGCTTCGTGCAGCAATCTCAGCTGCATGATCCCATTGTGTTTTGAAATGGTGTGCCTTTTTATACCATTCGTCAATTGTACTTGGGGGGGTGTTCATGGACATGATCCTTTTCATTAAAGGGATCGGTATCCCAGTGGAGTAATATCCAATCAAGACATTGGGGTCAACGATTCCAGAGAGAGCTGAGTGGTTCTGGAATTCTGAAGTGTATTCAAGGAGGGAGGGGGAGTAGTCCCCATTCTTAGTAGGGGTCATTTGCTTGGTAGATAACCAGGCGATGGCGGAGGTGATGGTGTCCTTTTGGTTGAAAGTGGTGCTAAAGGATTTAACGAAGTCGTCAAAGGTACCGAAAGTGGGAGTGGCAGTGGCAAAGACTTTCTGCCGGAAAGTGGAGGCCCAGGTAGTGGCAGATCCTTTGGTCATGTAGGACAGGGCAAAGGCAATCCTCTTGGCATTGGTATCGTAAACCTTTTCGTTGACTAGGAGGTAAAACTGGACTGCTTGGATCCAGGCCTTAGCAACATTGTGGGACCCGTCAAAGGGTTCGGGGAGACCGATTCATAGTTCTACGGGTTTCAATGAAGAACTCATGATTGGGGAGGGGGTTCTGATTGGGGAGGGGTGTCAAGAGGGTAAGGAGAAAACTGGGTGGTGGTTTACTGGGGTAGGGGATCGAGGGGTGGGGAATCGAGGAATTCGTAAAGAAGCGGAGAACTGATAGGAAAGGTCTAATGCTTCTTCTTGGTTAAGGTCGACGTCTGGATCAACGGGAGAGGGAGGTTCAGAGTGTTCTGAAGGTTCGGAATCAAGGAGTTCAGGGGATAGCTGTTGGTGAGATCTAGGGCCCCACTGGGCAGACAAGGAGGGTCTGTGGTGAATGGCTGCTACATCGTTGGTAGGCCGTCGAAGAGAACTTTGACCTTTTGTTACATTTGTACTGAAGTTCTAACGTAGAACTTGGTCAAACATAGGGTCAAGGGTTCTCTAAGTAATGGGGAACGTCTCGGAGGTCGAGGGGTCAAGGGTTTGTCCTTACTTAAACGACGGTTCAAAGTAAGATGGGAGCGTGCACTTCAAAAGTGGCACGATCGACTTATAGAGGCTGTGAAACAACCTCTCACAGTATGGAACTGCTAGGTTGTTCAAATAGACACTAGGAGTGCTTGTGCTCTGTAGGAGGGAAATCTCCAAGAGAACTAGACTGGGGAGTCCAGTCGCTCCTGGGGGTTTATATACTCTTTCTACGTTTGTACATGTTGTGGCTAGATCTGTAGATACACTACTATACAGAGTAACCCTTAGCCCTGGGTGTAGGGTATGAGTCATCCGCAGTCAATGCGCAGTCAGGCTGAGTCATAGATAAGACGGAGATTAAGTAGGCTGTGCAATAAGAGTCATTATGAGTCATGAGAAGTCAGAATGAGTCAGATCGGTAATTAAAGAAGCATAGCCATGAAATGGAAGCGATGCACAGCCGAGCACAGCGCAGAAATTAAATAGAAGTAGAAGCTGTGTGTAGGCGTTACTATGGTGCATCAGAGTTTGAATCCATAAAAACATAAAGAAGTACAAACAAAGGAGAGAAATGACTAAGTCCTTTGACTTGTTGTGAGCCTTGAGCGCTTGTACACTTGTGTAGGCTTTTGTACGTGTTATCCAGTGTTGCAAGTGAAGCGCTTTGTTACACTACCCCCCTTCTAGATCGCGAATTCCAGGCATGATCAATTAGGAATAAGGGTTGTATAATCGATCTGATATAGCAAATTCAGCTGTCAAAGCATGAATTGCTCATGGGTGAAGAATATGGAACTCGTGAACTGCGTCATTAGCATTCGTTAATGCTGATGCAGGTTCCCATGTTCTTTCTGAGATTTCATAGCCTTTCCAATGAATAAGATATTCGAGCTTTCGTCTCTTTAGGCGAGAAGCAACGATATAATCGACTTCATAGATTTCTTCTCTTTCTTCATCAATGTTTACAGGACCAGGACGATAGGATGGCTGTCCTGTTAAAGGTTCATTGAAAGGTTTAATTCATGAGATATTCACAACTGGGTGAATTCTGATGGTTTGTGGCAAATGGAGTTTAACGGCATTGGGGCCAATCAATTCTTTAATTGAATAAGGACCAATCCATCTTTCTTGTAATTTGCAAGATCTTGTTTGCATAGAGAGATTCTCTGTGGATAACCAAACTTTTTGGCCAATGTGATATTGCAGCGGTGTGGAATGGTGACGGTCTGCTTGCTCTTTCATTCATTTTTGGGCATTTGTAAGGTTTTTCTTGGTAGATGAAAGAGTGTCACGTAATTGTTCCACTAATTGTTCGCTGGCAGGTGCAACTTGTTGTCGTCTTGTGGGTTCTATTCCCATACGTGGTGTAAATGAATGTGTAATGGTGAATGGAGCATTCTTTGTAGATATTTGTTGTTTACTGTTATATGAGAATTGTGCCATTGGAAGCCATTCTATCCATTCATTTTGTTTATCTGCGCAGTAGAGACGAAGGTACTGTTGTAAGTCTCTATTCATGCGTTCTGTTTGTCCATCTGTTTGAGGGTGATAAGGAGTGGACATTTTTGACTTAATGCCAAGACGTTGACATATGTCTTGCATAACTTTTGATGCAAACTGCGGACGTCGATCAGATATAATGGTTCGTGGAAGACCTTTGTCTTTCCAGACTTCTGATAGAAGAAGCTTAGCAGTGTCTAGGGCAGTGCAAGTCTTCTTTGTTGGTATGAAAATTGCTTGTTTTGAGAAACAATCAATCACAACTAAGATTGAATCATTTCCGTTGATTGTGGGAATGTTACGGTAGAGCGGTCTCCATCCCCTTTTTCTTCCTTCCTCGATCACTGGTACAACATTTAACCTCGCTTACTATACGATTACCACTAGCGAACTCCTAACCCCAGGAGTTAGCTATCCTTTTACCGCTTACCTCAGTACCAGTGAGGATTACTCTTATTTCTCCTTGTTTACTTATGTTTCCCTTTCTGCGCCACCACTCGATGTGGTGTCGCCCTTTGTCCTTCCTTGGTTCCCTCGGCCCCTCGGCCTCCTGGGGAACCTCGGACTTCCCTTTATATCACTCACGCATGGTAGCCTCATTGCTACCTCGCACCCCCTTCTTCCGGCATGCTTGCATGCCTCTTTTATCACTTCGCACTCAACCTCACCATTGAGGAAGTGTTCCCTTTCCTTTCCTGACACATCCCTTTGGGATATGTCAGGCCATTGCCTTTCCCAGTAGATGTACGACCTTGGTCCGTGCTAGCGTACTGCCACCTTTGTACGCTATATAAACCCTGGTGGAACTGGCTGGAAACCCCAGCTAGTTCTACGCAATCCACGCGTATCTACTGGCAACCAGAGAGCTCAGGTCTTCGTCCCTCAAGACTTCGCTTCACTCTCTGTGGTCTAAAGGTCGCCCCAAGACCTGCTTAACTAGGTTCTGGACTTAGGGCCGTAGACTCCGTATCTACGTTGTCCAGTGAAGTCCCGACGACAGCTATCTCTTTGGTTCACCACTGAGATACCATGTGCGTCGTAACAGGGAAGATCTGTGGTGAAATCCATTGATATGTCTTGCCACAGTCCTTCTGGCATAGGAAGTGGTTGGAGTTTACCAGCTGGTGGTTTATTACTTCCTTTGTGACATGTGCAACTTGTGCAACGTTTTACGTATTCTTCTATTTGTTTCGTCATTCCAGGCCACCAATAATGCCTTTGCATCATTTCCGTGGTTTTATCTATTCCTGGATGACCTGAAACTGGTGTGTCGTGAATGGAAGTGAGGATGTTGATACGTAATCTTCCATTGTCTGGGACAAAGATTTTGTAATCTTTCCATAGAACGTCATCTGTCATGACTATTCCATGTTTCTGTCGTAATTGTGCGACTTCTGATTCTTTAATCAGGGAGGTTGCCTTTTTCACATGTTCGTAGAGTTGATCTCCTTGATCATGAACGGTAACTTGTAACATTCTGATTCGTTCAGGAGGGATCATAACAATTTCTTTATTGTCATCTTCAATACCAATAGCATGGTCTTCTCATCGAGAGAGAGCATCTGCTTTGATATTTGATGATCCGGGTTTGTAGACAAATAAGTAATTGAATCGTGTTAGGTATTGCACCCAATGTGCTTGTCTTCGATTCAAATTTTGTGACTTCATGAAATAGGAAAGATTTGCATGATCATTCCAAATTTCAAATTGATGTTTAGCTCCTTCTAGGTAATGTCTCCAAATTTCCAATGATCAAATGATGCTAAGCATCTCTTTATCCGCAATTGGATAATTTCTTTCTTGTGGTGACATACTGTGTGACTGATAG